>JAPDSC010091658.1:0-26706 GCA_026290005.1 Latrodectus geometricus | reverse complement strand
AGAAAAACTTTCATGAGTGCCATTGATGTGGAGCTGATAGGATGACCCCGGTACATATTTTAGTTTGCTTGGATTTTAAAAAGGACGAGTTCCTTTATAATTCTCTATTGTTTTTAGACTTTTGTATTTATTAGGACTTACGAAGATTGTCTTAGCTTTGCTAGACAATATGGGATTAATAAGAACAATAACAACTGAATTCTTAGTGAAATTTATAATACTAATTTTCAATGACAAATTGAATAGATTTTCACTATCCAACTTAGAAAATTGTATCACAATGACATATTAAGCAACAGATATTTGTCTCTAATACTAGAATAGAAAACAGTTCAAACAATTTCCTTCTGAACTCAATTCGGAACTTATGTTTTCAGATCATGGTAATATGAAATATTTATTCTTCTTAGAAATATTTTAAATAATCATTCAAAAAGTTCAAAATAACGTAAGGATTTTTTTAAATTCCTACTTATATAAATCAGCAAATAAATATTTTATAAACTAAATAAAGATTTTGATCTCACAAATTTTAGATAAATGACTGCAAATAGTTTTTGGAAAAAAGGAAGTTCAAAAAGACAGCTAAATTTAGATTTAAAAAATTGGCATAAACATTTTTTTAAAGATTATAATAGATTCGCTCAGTAGAGAAATGACATTGAAATAAACTACCTTCGTAAAGAAGATATCTCTCTTTAAGTTGCCAAAATAATTTTGAAGTTACAGTTTGGTACACTTGAAATAAATTTATTCTGTATAATTTTGATTTTCTTGAAGAATTTTTATTTTAATAAAATGGTCAGTATTAATATTATTTTCTTTTTATATAAATTTATATTTTAAATTTTACCCTAAATTTCTCCTTTTATCTTTAAACTAAGCACTGAGTAAATGCATAGATGATCAAGGGCATGCTAAAAACTTAACACATCCTTTATATGAACATAATAATCTTTTGGGGTTTTCCTAATTAGTATTAAGTTTACATAATTCTCTCAATGTACTGTATAAATGACTAATAGTTTAGGATTTATGTAATTATTGCAGTTTGAAAAAACAATAATTTTTATTTAACAAAAATGAAAAGATAAATTAATTAATAGAATGTAAATAAATATCATTTTACCTTGTACAAGAAACAATTTCAATTTCTTCCAAACGGGAAGAAATATTTCACTCTTCAAACTGTGAATTGGGTTACCACCCAAGAATAGAAATTTCAAAGAAGGCATATCGATAAATGTGTTATTTGCCAAGGATGAAATTTTATTATAGCTAAAACAAAAAAAAAAGTACTTTTGCAAACATTTTTTTTTCATAGTTATAATAAATTCCAAAGAAAACTATCATTATAATTGAAAAAATGCTTGCAATAATTGAAAAAAAATCGATAAAATAATTCCTTTCAAATATAAGAAGCATCACACCAAATAGTATAATTTTTTTTGAATGAAATGTTTTTCATACATATAAATGAATAAAAAGAAGAATAATGTTACGATTCTCAACGTTTATTCATCTGAACATTTCTATAGTTCGAATCTAAAATGCGGACAAACTTTTGAACTCGTAAACTATGAAAATCTAATTTTTTATTTTTGTGAAGAAATAATTTAATGGGTTTATTTTATAATGATACAAAGGGGGTGTCTCTAAAATATTTAAATTATATTTTGATGTTTACTTATACAAAAAATAATGAGTATTTAGATCAAAATTAATATTAATGATTAGATGAGTTCAAAAGGCTTTATAATTTTAATAAGTAGATTCTCAAGTGAATGACCTTTGTTCTTTAGTAATCCAAAGCAGGATGTTTTCTTTCTGTAAGAGAAGTCTTTTACGAATTCCCAGTGGAAGAATTCATACAATATTGTTTCAAGTGAAATACTTTCCAAAAATTAAAAGCCTATCCATCATATGTAATGTTCTGTTTAGACGATAAAGAAAATATGCTCAAATAATAATAGGAAATCATCTGAAATTAATAAAACGAGCTTATACGACAGTTTTATAGCCAAAGCATACACTATGCTAAGTGATGTCATAGGGAAAAAAATCAATACTGCTCAATCCCGATAATTAAGCCATACCTTACTCCCACGCATGGTATTTATCACCTACTGTTTAACAATTGTTAGAATCGAATCTTGACCATACACTTCCCTAAAAATCCCGATGATTTTTAGGGAAGTTGGCCCTTGGAGAAAATTTGATGATTAGTAGGCCCTTGGAGAAAATTCTCAGATGTGATCCTAATCCTATGATAAATAACAAGAGATGGTTGCTGTATTTCTGCTACTTGCATGTATTTTTACTGGAATGGGTGATTGAAATCTTTCCCTGTTTCCCTTCTAATGATACGTGAGTATGGCCCACTATCTAAGAAAATCTTTCAGAAAATAACTCTTATCTTAAATAACTTTTAAAGAATGTTCAAAAGTCAACCTTCTGTTTTTGAGCTTACACCATCCAGCAACAAAATGGTTGTGTTAATTCTGAGATATTCATAAATGTTTAAAGTTACGTTTTATCTGAATCAAATGTCTGTTGATTTGGTTATCTTTATAGGATACCAACATTGGTAAACAAGTGTAAATGTAACAAATAACATTGATAAACAAGTGTATAGTATATATATTAGAAATTTCATATTTCGTACATACAATTAATATAGAGAGCCTTACTGACGATTAAGTAGTGTACATAACTAGAGAAAATCTCATTGTACAACTAAGTATTATATAAAATAAAAATGACTAAATATTTCCTCACATTGTTAACATGCTATAATGGTAACATTATGTGTGAAACTGACTCACTCGAAGGTATGCGATAGAGGAATGTCATGGATACTAGTCCTGGTGTGGAAAAGCAGTTCGGCATTTAGCCATGGTGGTGCTACAAAGGAGTCAAACACTGAAATTGGGGTTCAAGGGGAGTTGGTGGGGAAATCCAAACCACACTCAAAGATACCAGCAAGGTAAAGGTAGAGGTTAGCAAGTAATGTTCCACTGAGATCATTCCGACTGGAAGAAGGGCCAACTCGGCCTTTATTGCAAAAAATCTGGATGATAAAATACAATGTTACAAGGATACAATATTTAGAATTATGTACATAGTAGTGTTAGAGTTACAATTGAAAGTTGGTTATACAATTTATTCAGAGGAGTCCTCCTGGTTCCTTTGTGGGTCGTTTATCAGCCTTTGAAGTCTGCTATAATGGTAATATGACTTTTGAAATTAAATGTTAGATTCAAAAATTATCAAATATTCCAGATAAATTTATTCCTATATTTGCATTGTTTTAAGTACGCTATTTATCAAAAATTACTGTAGTCAATAAAATCCGAAAATGAACCTTTTAAAAATTGTCCCTCTGTTGGCTACCATCATTTTTAAATGCTTTATTTTGCACTTAAATGGAAATCTTGACCTCACTGATTTCATGAAGTTATCAGTATTAACTATTAATAATTTTCGTTATTAAGTTCTTATTGAGGTAGGGATAAAATAATATTGTGGTTATTTGCATATTTACAGAAGCTATATTTATAATAGATTGCATGAAAAGTAGTTATTTTTTCTAGTTTTGACAAGATTCTTACCTTAAGCCTAAGGATTCGAGTTTTTTGGCAGGTAGAGGTAGCATGGATCTCGTGAATTCTCTAATCTCATTATGATCCAGAAAAACTTTATTCAAATCCTTGTATTTAGCGAAGGCTCGATAAGGAAGATAGTTGATCAAATTCTTTTTGAAGCTGAGGTCCAATATAGGAAAATGTGAGAGTTGGAGGAAATCATCACTCAATTCCATCAAATTTGAATCTGTGATAACAAGGCGCTGGAGCTTTGTCAGATTCTGCAGATGTAACCATTTCCAATCATTCACGTAGGAGCAGTTGATTACAGACAAAGATAACAAAGTGTTTTCTAATCCCAGCAAAGCATGGTCGTGTTCTCCCAGAGACAAGATGCTGGAGTCGGTGATTTCTAAAAACTGTTCGATATCATTTCGGTTCAGAATACATTACGTTTTTACAGTAATTCAGAAACTTTAAAAGTCAATTAAATAAAATAAAAATAATTGAAGAAAATATAAGTACATGTTGCATGAAGAAAAAAATTAATACTTGTTTGAACTGAAAATGAAAGTATTGTGTGTACTTTATTAACAAAATATAAATCTCTTGATGAGAAGTTTATGTATATTATACTATTTCCTCTAAGACGATTATTTATTATACATTAAAAATATTGCAAGATAAATTCTCTACAAACACACAAATTATATTCTAATATGAGACTTAGAAGTTAATTAATTTTTATCTGATTTCTTAGAATAGCAATAAGTTTTGTACTGGATATAGAGCATGTGATCATATACACACATTTTACTTCATTCATAAAAATCTATATATAAAATTTGTAAAGTTTAATTTATTACAAGACATCAGGAGCACTAGCTAACTCTCCCTAACTTTAAAAGCCCAATCTGAATATAAAAATGAATAAAATATTATAATTTACGAAAATTAATTTATAAAAAGGTTTCTTTTTACAAATATTGTTTGTAATAGGATTCGTAAGAATATACTTAGAATTGAAGCACAGACAATTTTTAATTACTTAGTAAAAATGAAAAAAATTATATTATTTTTTTGTTACATCTATATTTCTAAGAGTTTGATTGACATAAATATTTTTATTTATACGTATGCATGACAAATAATGCTATACATAAAATGAATAATTTTAATACAATTTCTCATAGAAAAAATGATGACGTGCATAAGAACTTAATTTTTTTTCCTTTTCCTAACTTTGTACTGATGGGTTCTGTATACTCAGAAGAAAAATTCTTAACACATAAATTTATAATATTTTCACATATTTATTATATTAGAAAAAAATCATAGTATTAATTTGCCTAAAAGATAATTTTATAAAATTATAATTCACTAATATTGATTTGGAATAAAAATTGAAAAAATGGAATTACAAAATATTCTTTTCAATATAAAAATATTTGTTTCATGGATAAACACCAATCAGTTCATATATGTAATCTTATAAGTTTTTTTTATCAATATATGTTGATAAAAAGTTAGCGATTTGATTCTAAAGAAGACAGTCAATATGATTGCTTTGCTGACTTGTATAATAATTTTCTATGTAAAATAAAATATCCACTAAAAAAATATCTCCTCTAAAAGTTTTTTTTTGCATCTATTACGAGTTAAAGTTTAATTAGATAACTGAATATAAGTTTAAAAATAGTAATTTTTAAAAAGTAAACGATAAATATGTCAATGAAATGTGTCACCTGTTCATAAGAGAAGGGATAAGAAAATTTTATCTGGTGACATCTGCAATATTTTGCAAAATTCACAAAAAGAGATAAGAATTACATAAAATTGAATATTCATCAAATTATAAATATAAATGATATATCAATTATATCAAAAATCATAACGGGTTGAGAGCAGTTTAGAATAAATTTTTCACTTTTATTTTTTATCCTTTTATTTTTCTGTACATATATTTATGATAGATTTTTTCAATTCTTCTTCAATATTTTCAATTAGGATTAAAAAAGAAAATTTGTATAGGCAAAGTTTTGAGAACTCAATATATTTTCATTGCTCAACTTGTTTCTTTAAGAAAATAAAAGTTTAATATGAGGGTCACTCTGAAATTTTTGAGATACAACTAGGTTTTTAAAGTTATGCTTACAAAATTTTAGATGTGTTCAAAGAAGTCTCCTCCAGCATCAATGCACTTTTGTAGACGAATTTTCCACTGATTAAATGCCTCAAGCCTTTCATTTCTTGGAAAAGATGAATAAAATGCATTTATAGCCACATCAATCTCTTCTTCTGAATGAAAACGACGTCCACTTAAGTTCTTTTTTAGATTAAAGAATGACCAAAAGTCACACATAGCTAGATCAGGTGAATACGGCGGATGTTCGATCACTTTAATTTGTTTTTGTTTAAGAAACTCAACTGTTAATCTAGCTGTATGTGAAGATGCATTGCCATGGTGAAGCATTAGTCCCCTAACATTCAGTTCTTGTAGAGTTTCTGGAAGACATTTAGTGGTATACCAGTTTGCTCTTACTGTCTTCTGTCCTTCCAACTTGATGGCTTTGACCAATCCCGCACTTCTGAAGAAAACGGCATACATCACTTTTTTTCAGTGCCCGTTGTTTTTTCACCAGTATCGGCGTGGGATCATCTTCAAAGACCCAGACTTTGCTTTCTTGATGTGTTAGAACGTCAAAAAACGGTATGTACGTTTCAACACCTTTTAGAATTTTAGAAATGTTGCGGTGGCCACTATCATTTAGCAATTTAAGAGTTTCTTTACTGAATCTGACTCGCTCCTCTTTTTTGTGCTCAGTAAGATTATGGGGAACCCAACGGTAAACTACTTTTTTCATATGTAATTCTTCATGAATGATTTTGTTTATGGCTGCGGATCCAATGTTAAGTTCCTTCTGTATCATTTGATAGGTACAGCGATTATCATCCATTAACATTTTTCGTATGGCAGACTCATTATCCGGGATTACTGCCGACGGCGGCCTTCTTGTGTATTCTTCATCCTGAAGAAAATTGCGACCTCTTCTAAACTCTCTAAACCATCTGAATACACTAGCACGAGCTGGAGATTCATCTCCAAATTCTAATTGCAAACGTTGAACGCATTCTTCTTGATTCAATCCTGCTTTAAAATTGTAGAAAATCATAGCGCGAAAATGTTCTCTCGTCAACTCCATTTTCTCTTCTTTTTAAAATTTACTCTACGCTAAACAAGTTGAAGTAAGTCAGTAAAAAATCGTCTTCTGTGTAAAAATACTTTGTATTTTAAAATTAAACCATTATTTTTATTTTGTAAATCCTCGTCTGCGCGTATCTCAAAAATTTCAGAGTAACCCTCGTATTACTGTTAAAAGATATATTGTAAAATCTTTATTAGAAAATTATTAGATTTTTGGTCTTTATTAGATCTTTGGTAAGTTAATTTGCACATAATTTATTAAAGAATCTAAAACCATAATAAAAAGTTGTTTGAAAACAAGAAAGATGAAATTCATACTAAAATAAATAAAAAATGAGGATATCCCCTTTAATTTTGTTTCCGCAAGTGAAGGATATGTCAAATGCATTATGTGTGGAAGAATTAAATAGATAAAATTATATTATAAATAATTTACTTCATTTTCTTTTTCATGTATTTCTTTAAAAGTCAAATTATTTTGAAAATTACCAAAATGCTATTATGAAAAACTTAACTATCAATTAATTTATTCAAAATGGATATACGATGTAAGGTTATCAATACCTTTTGTTTAATTTTTTAATAATAGATATAAGTTTTGTTATGACTTTGAAATCAATAAAAATTCCACAGGATTATAATTTTATATTGTACATTAATCAATATTGAAATTTCGTCATATTCATATAAACAAAAAAAAAGAAAAAAAAAAAAAAAAAAAGAAAGGAAACTCTATTTAGATTGATTTAAAACAATCCCCATTACAATCAATAAATTTTTCACAACGGATATATTAGTCCTAAAAACACTTCTAGAAGTCTCTTTAATGTGTGCTTGAAATAGATTTTCACCTAAGAATATTTTGAAATTGAATGGATATATCTGTAATACCAATCTAAGTTGTTTATGTCGAATGTGTTTCTGAATCAATCACCCTGTATTGTATCTAGACTTCAAACCTAGATTTGAACATGGTTATTGCATTATTGAAAATGTGCAACTTTTTTTAGGTCAATCTGGGCCATCTACACTTATCTGCTAAGTTGTAAGATGCGTTTTATGTTTTAGAGGTAATGAAAAAAACTGATACAAATGAATACTCTTATGCTAAATAATAATAAGTTCGACGTACAAAGTTCAAATGTGTGACTATACATGAAATATAAGTTTTATAGGATTGATTCTTTCTAATGAAGATCAGGGCGACTTTATTTTCACGAGTGCAATGATAATTTTTCATAATTAATGTTGAAAATGAATCTATAGAAATTAATAATGGTATCCTTATTGATGAATTCAGGCCTCTTTTCTACATGTTCATTAATAACAATACTTTTATGATCGAATTTAGATTTGAAAATCGAAATTGGTATAAAAGTTCTAGAAAGAAAATTTTGTTTAATTTATTTACATGACTTCAAGAATGTGATAAATAAGATTTCCAACAGCAAGTGTTATCATTTGCAACTTAAAAAACCCTATTGACGCCGTAAAGGACAAACGAGCATTAACAATGACACGTAACTTTAATAGTCTTAATTATAATAAAATTGAATAACTTGAATTTATCGAGATTAAATAATTTGAAATTTTAGATGACGAAGTGGAGGATTTCGTACAGCTATATTAAAGAATATAAGCAAAGTAACTATTAATATGAAAATTGATAATAATAATCAACTTGAAATTTCTGTTAGGGAAAACAATATTATATTAATGCTAGTATTCTAAACAAAGGTGAAAAGTTTTCCTCAATCATGATGAAAACAGACCTTCTTGAAGGTTTAAATAATGCAGTGTCGTTTGAAATTCGTGAAAAACCAGATAACAAATTTTAAGTTTTCATAAAAGTATTAAATATCACGAAGTGAGTAGATATTTAATTAAAAATTAATATTTTTTATTATATTATCTATCGAAATTCATGGTTTCACAGAATTTGTCATGCGTGGAATCATATTGGAGGCATCAAAAATTTTTATGTGGTATAGCAAACATGATTCTTTTTTAAAATGGGAAAATAAAAGTCATTGCAAGGTGTGATTTAATGTTACAACTCACAACTATTCATTCATTTGTGACTAGTATCCCAACGTGTTGAAAATCCTAAAACTATAAAATGTGTAGAATGCACCGAAAATCAAAAAACTAATAATCCGTACAATGCGAGTTCCAAAAAAGTATAGAAATCTCGAAATACGTGAACTGCAGTGTGATTAACTCTCCAATTACAAGAATTGTTTTGATTTTCCCAAACCAAAACAAAAACTAAGCTATCATGTTCATCCATATGATTAACAGTACTGAATCAATTAAGCAACGGTTACACCTCTCCTACCTCAGCCTAACTCCAAAAGCCAAAAAATTATCATCTGCTACTCCATAATAAAATAATAATCTGAAAATAATACATTTCTTCACTTCGTCAATATCATTTAAAAATTATTCCGCAAAATCACTGAAATGTTTTTCTCAACATTCGAAGCTATAAAATCTTCTTTATACGAGGGTCACTCTGAAATTTTTGAGATACAGTTAGGTTTTTAAAGTTATACTTACAAAATTTTAGGTGTGTTCAAAGTAGTCTCCTCCAACATCAATGCACTTTTGTAGACGAATTTTCCACAGATTGAATGCCTCAAGCCATTCATTTCTGGGAATAGATGAAAAAAATGCAATTATAGCCACATAAATCTCTTCTTCTGAATGAATAAAACGTCCTCGTAAGTTCTTTTTTAGATTAAAGAATAACCAAAAGACGCACATAGCTAGATCAGGTGAATACGGTGGATGTTCGATCACTTTAATTTGTTTTTGTTTAAGAAACTCAACTGTTAATTCGGCTGTATGTGAAGATGCGTTGTCATGGTGAAGCATTAGTACCCTAACATTCAGACTTTGTAGAATTTCTGGAAGGCATTTAGTGGTATACCAGTTTGCTGTTACTGTCTTCTGTCCTTCCAACTTGATGGCTTTGACTAATCCCGTACTTCTGAAGAAAACGGCATACATCACTTTTTTCAGTGCGCGTTGTTTTTTCACCATTGTCGGCGTGGGATCATCTTCAAAAACCCTTACTTTGCTTTCTTAACGTGTTGGAACGTCAAAAAACGGCATGTACGTTTCATTACCTGTTACAATTTTAGAAATGATGCGGTGGCCACCATCATTTTTGCAATTAAAGAGTTTTTTTACTGATTCTGACAAGCTCCTCTTTTTGGTGCACAGTTAGATTATGGAGAACCCAACGGCAAACTACTTTTTCATACGTAATTCTTCATGAATGATTTTGTGTATGGCTGCGGATCCAATGTTAAGTTCCTTCTGTATCATTTGATAGGTACAGCGATTATCATCCATTAACATTTTTCGTATGGCAGACACATTATCCGGGATTACGGCCATCCTATGTGTTCTTCAGGCTGAAGAAAATTGCGACCTCTTCTAAATTCTGGGAAAAGAGAATATGCTACTGTATTCTCTTAACCACCTGAATACAGTAGCACGAGCTGGAAATTCATCACCAAATGCTAATTGCAACCGTTGAACGAATTCTTCTTGATTTAATCCTGCTTTAAAATCGTAGAAAATCATAGCGCGAAAATGTTCCCGCGTCAACTCCATTTTCTCTTCTGTTTAAAATTTATTCTACGCTAAGCAAATTGAAGTAAGTCAGTAAAAAATCGTCTTCCGTGTTAAAATACTTTGTATTTTAAAATTAAACCGTTATTTTTTTTTTGTAAATTCTCGTCTGTGTGTATCTCAAAAATTTCAGAGTATCCCTCGTATAGTAGAAGTAATCCACCTTGAATAGCAGAAGTAACTTTTTGATCTGTAAATGGAATGCGAATGGACTAATCACAAAACTTGCTAAACTAAATTATTTCGCGATTGAGCATTCTCGAGATTGATTCTAAAATTTAAACACAGAAGCTTGTTTTAATTCTTGGATCTCCAAGATCACATAAATTATAAATGAAAAATTATATAATCTATAGAAATGTTCGTGTCAACAAAGATTCTTGTAATAAGTATTGAAAGTCTAGTGACATACTAATATTAGTTAAGTGAAATATTTTTCGTAGAATAAATACACAATTAGACATATCATATATCTTTTTCATAGATATTAAAACTTTTACGAAAGAATAATGCAAAATCAAAAAGCTTTTAATCCTCTAGTCACAAAAGATCAAGAATTTTAATGTAAAAATATTCCTCATTTGATACTGTGTTTCTCATATTCAATCAGTTTTTATTCTATATAGTAGTTCTGTGATTATTTAAAGATACTTTCATTTATAAATTATAGTTTTTAACACGTATTATGTTCAGTTAAGAAGATTTAAAAAGTTGATGCTTATTTATTTTTCTGATGTTCGATTTTTTGTGGTTGAAAATATACTAACTCTTAATTTCGTGATTTATAATTACCACTAAAACATAAGTGTGGATCTGAACTACTTGATGTTACTTCCTAATCTTGGCTGATTTAGTTAATAAAATTCAATAAATAAGTTATTTATTATGCGTTATAATAATTTACTTATTTTATTATTTAATGATTCATTAATTTTGTTATTTTACTCATTATAGCAAATTATTTATTTTTGTTAAATAAATTTTTAATAAATTTATTAAAATTTAATAAATGTATTATTAAAATACAATATATTTTGCGGATGCTAGATAAGTTTCAGTAAATTCGAACCTACTTTTAAATAAATGTTAATTTAGTTTATTTAATTATTTTTGAATTATTTAAATACTTTGTAATCACAATAAATTCATGTTTATCTTCACACGATAAAAAATAATCTTTTTACCAAGTTAGAGTAGCTAAGATACTGTTTGTTCCTTTTTGATTTCTAATATTTAATTTATTTCAATTATTTTTTAAATTTATTATTTAAAATCAAAATTGCTATGAAAAATATAATATGTACGATACAAAAATGTTTATTGGTACTCATAAATTAAGTTAAAATTATTTGTAAACAAAGGTACTAAAAAAAAACTCCTGCTTTAAATTTTTTTTTTTTTTTTTTTTTTTTTTTTTTTTTTTTTTTTTAAGAATTTGGTTTAAGCAAATATTGAGATTTCATTAAATTTTGGTTATAAATGTCTAAACTGTTTAACAACAATATGAGAGACAGAGACTTGTAATTATCTTTAAATTTCTTATCAACTGCATACATTCTTGAGGGCACTATTCTTAAAAAAGAGATATTTTAATCATATATATAGAATCAATTTTATATGCAAAGAAATTAAAGGAAAATAACTTCCACCTGCTACTGATTGAATTATGATACAAAACCAATTTCATTCTTTTTTACATTGAGTGAGAAAATTAATATTGAATTGTTATCGTATAATGGGCACACATATATTTGCAAAAATTTTTCAAACACACTTCTTAGCACAAATATTAAATGAAGCCAGCTTTAAGTATTTCTACACTAATTTCCCAATAACAAACTGATTAAATTTATTTAAATTACATATGTATTCTTTATTTAAATTATTTATTTATTTGTGAATACTTATTTTTAAAAAAATATAATGTATTTTAACTTTCGTTTTCATTTGTAAGAGATTTTGCTTTAATTATTAAAAGAAAACATTGATTACTTCAATATTGGTTCCATTGAAAATGTCATCAGGAAGATATCTCAAGGCCACAGAATGAAATTTAACTCCAGCGACCTTCTTTTTCTGGTTCTTGACAGCTCGCAAGGCATAAGTTAGATCATCTGCAACGGTAACAGATTTACAATTTAGAATCGGTATATTATCGTCTTTGTCGCAAGTACATGGTAAAATGTCATTAAGTGGCGGGCATTTCCATTTAAATATCTCGAAAAGTCCGTGAGACGATACCACACACAAGAATATCACCACGGTTGCAGTCACTCTATACTGAGCCATGATGCTATTTCAGACGCAAAAGAAAAGGAAAAATCATGCCTAAGACATCACACATAATGATAGGAATTATTCCTATCAAACATGATGACGTTAACATGTGATAAATTTTCAAGAGATAATTTTCTTCAAAGAAATGATAATTATGTTTATTTAGGTTGTTTGTATCGATAAATGCTTTTTCAATCAAAAGAGTGATGTGTTTTTCATACTTAATGACTTGAAGAACATTTTATTTTTATACGTTTAATTTTTATAAGAGATTTTTTAAGTTTTTAAAGTGCTTAAATTGTTTTAACGTAAGAGTTTAGATACAAAAAATCTTTTATAAAATGCTGAAAATAATACAAATAAATTCCCTTTTTAACTTAAATTTATAACCGTTTCATTCAGATCACATTTTATTAACAAAATGAAATATTTTTATGACAAAAATCCTTAGAAGAATTACATTTATATTTAAAGCATAATTCTTCTTCGATTCTAATTTGCACAATTTAATTTTCTGATTATTATTTTGTAAATTTGCATTTTTATAGTAGATTTTATTTTAAAGATTCAATTAATAGAAGATTCCTTTTTATTTTACTCATAGAGGGAGCCACTACTGATGATATTTCTATTGAATTAAAGAAAATAAAGTATGATTTATTACTGGCTTTAATATTTTAAATAGTGCGTTTCCTGTACATCACAGTACATATTAAAAAAATCACTTAATTTAAAAAAGATGGAGCTAAGCAGCACACAAATCTTCGAAAAAGAAAGCCATCAAATAATTCTGATCACCAGTAAAGAATTTTATATTTTTATCATTTAAATAGTTTTTTTTATGTTAAAATAATAAATTTAAAGCAAATTTATATGATAATTATTTTTGCTATTAAACTGTGCCACAAATAATTATATTTTCCGAAACTTTAAATACAACATCTGTATGACACGATTTAACCCAATTTGGTGGAAATTTGAGACAACATTACTTTAAGACGGTAGTTTACAAATGTACCAAAATATATTTTCCACATATTTTGATACTGTTTCTATCATAATTTAGTAAGAGTACTGAATAATAGAAATGACATTTCTACATTAATTGTTTGTGAGAACGTAAGTTAATTAAAATGAAGGTAATAAATTTTCTATGAGCTGTTTCAGAATTATATAATTATTAATATCATATAATATTTTCTTTTACAAAACGCAAGGCAATGAGTTAGGATGTTATTAATGGACGAGACAGAGAATTATAATGTTATTGATTCACTGATATTAATATTTACATCGCGGGGCTCCCACACAAGTCTGTTTTACGTTATTTGTCACTAGGCTCCTTTGATAAGTTAATCCACAATAAAGTTTGAAATAGCCATAAAACCATAATTTGTGAAAATTTCTTCGGAAGAATTCTCTATTTTCGTTATATTTCTTTAACGGCACTTCTTCCATTAATCATAAAATACTATATAAAAAATATCAGAATTCAATATAATATCAGATATAAAATTTATACTGAATAAAAATTGCGTATTTTACATTCATAATTAATGATTTGCATAACTATTTAACATGTAAGCTTCTGTCTTACATGTCAAATATAAGACAGAGGCTTACATGTTAATAGGGAAATATATATATATTCAGTTATTTTAATATTATATTTTTGAAATTTAAAGAAATAGTATCTAATATAAAATTATAATAAGATAAAATTGTTTAAGGAAATCTGCAAGAATATCCTGTTATTTCGATTATCACACGTCAATATCTTTTTAAGCTCTAAATAGAAAAATAGCAAAAGATTGCAACTATAATCGCAAGAATACTTATTATGAAGATATTCTGGAACTTTCTTTCTTAGCTTCATCAAAAACATTCAAGTAGATATCGAAAACGAGGAAAATTTTGATATGCAAATTCTGCTATTACGATATCATCTGGTATTCACGTGCATGTCTGTATTATAATTATACATACGTGGATTTATACATCAACGTTTTGTTTCATGTATAAAAGTTCTTGATTTTTAATTACATATTTTTTTAATATTATTTGTATGCTATAGTGCAACTCAGTTTCTTGTGGGCTGTCATGGCCGACGTGACTGAAATGAAAATATCGTAGTGATATTTTTGATAAGAAGTAAATTTTGTTTATATTTTCAGACTATGCGATTTAGTATGCATAATATATCAAGTAACTTAATAAGATGATTTAATGAATGTAATCATTGCTTGTTTTAACTATAGTTAAATATTAATCATATGAAACTTGATTACTTTAATTTTTAATGAACATACGCAAAAATTCACCCATACTATTTCTGTTAGTACCTTTTTAGTTTCAAGAAAATGCTTGATTACGAATTTAGGAGCAATTTAAAGTGACTCACCTCTATTTGTTAATATAAATAGAGATTAGTAGTTCTTAATTATTTTCGTTTTAATTTGAGCATTGATTTTTCAATAACAATTATACAACAAAATTCGTTTACTTTTCGTGTGATATATGTTTTTTTTTGTGTATTATTTTATTTAAATACTGTTTACCACGTCAGCTATTTACAATGTGAAATTATTTCTGTTTAAATTTTTATTTAAAATAACATTTGACCTACACATTATTTCAGGGAACACTTTAACACATATTAAATTTAAAAATTACCTGACTTAGCTCAAGTCATTATACGTATGTTGTTTTTACAAGTTGCTGTTTTAAATAATTCCTGAATATGTTAGCATCATATAGACAAATATTTGTCCAATAAATCTACTAATTATTTATAATTATTTTATTCAATGTTTCAATTCACTCTTATTAGTTATCAGAAAAATTTAGTGAAATAAAAATGATAAAATAGCATGAATTATTAGCTTCACAATTATACAAAGTATATATTAACGTTTTGTGTTTCAAGCCAATTTTTTCAAAAGTTAATCTAAAAGATAACAATTTTTATCAAATTTTTCAAACGTTTTACTTAAATAACAAATTTTCAACATCTGTTATCTTTTTATTAATAAACAACTATTCAATTTAATAATATTAATAAATAAATTAATAATATTAATAAATAATAATTTTTTTCAGCAATAAATTTTTATTTTTTAACCCTCTATGTTTGAATCAATAATGGTTTATTTTAAGAAAAGAAAATACTGATTTTTGCAGTTTTTTTATAATGAAAATTTTTGTATAATAATAAAAAAGTTTATTGTAAAAATCGATGTTTTGAAATTGCTGTGAATTGATTTCAGTTTAATAATTTATGATCCTATCATTCTTTGCATTGAGCATTAAATAATGAAAGCAAGCACTTTTACCTATTTTACAATCTCATACACATATAATAATAATCTCATACATTTAATATTATGCATGTTTTAGCATTTGAGATCAAATAAGTAAAACAAATTCACAATTTCGTACAGGACAAGAAATATACTTTCTCGCATAAGTAAGGAAGTCCATCATCTGGTTGCTTTAGACTCTTCCATTTAATGTTTCCAAAACCATTATCTCGAAGTGCCTGCTTTATGTCGTTTTCATCAACGGACAAAAAATGAAATTTGTGGTTACCAACTATATATCCCGAGCATTTTGTTAAACCTATCAGAATCAACTTCCCGTCTTTTCTCAACAGTCGATTAATATGTCCCAGGCACATTGTGTATGATTCCATATCAGCCGCTGCAGGTTCAAGGGTAAGAGATGATATTATAACATCAAATAGCTGTTGTCTGTACTTCTTGCCAATCACTTGATCATCTAAGATGTCACAGAAAATGACGTCCTTAACTGAAGATCGAATTCTGTCTTCAATTTCGTTGCAAGTTTCATCTGTAACTCTGTTAAATAAGAAAGGAAAATGCACAATCATTACAGGTAAAATTCGAAAACTGGTTGATACCATTAAAGTATGAAGTCAAGAGTTTATACATAGGTAATATGTGCATTAACGGCGTCAGTATTGTTAAAGTTAAAAGGTTGATAATTGAAATCTATCTCTATAAATCTCTATCTATTTGTTGCCTGATTAATAAAATTAACTTGATTTTTATAAATTGAAAAAATAATGTGTTAGTTTCCTAATTTGTAATCCTATTTTGAGCCATTTGATTTTTGTATTTAAGTTTTTTAATTGATTGATCATTGTTTCTATCATTAATTTATTGATATTATGATTGCTTTGACTTAATTCCTTCGATAACGAAAAATAAACATTACGTTAATTAAACATAAAGCATTTAGAAATACTGCTTTTTTAACCTATTTTAATTTTCTTAAGTGTTTAGATAGTAATGAGCAGATAACCTTGATAATCTTAGAAATGAAACATTTTTCTGTGCTTTAACAAATTATCTTAGTTATAATATCCCCACTTTAGTGGTTATATATATATTATTGCAAAAAATACGAATCCAATACAGGGTGAAAGAATAAATTTTAGTGATCATCACGATTTTTATTTAATTTATAATATAAAATTTAATCCGATTAAAAACTGGTATCTTTTTATTATAGCAATTTTGAATTCAGTTCAAAAGTCTTTGGTAAAACGATCGAAATTTAAGTAGGTAAGTAATATAGGTCAGGTAATCAATTATACTAGCCAAATGATGATTTTCAAGTATAAGCCCATGGGGACGAAAGTTGGGCAAAGACCTAGGTTAAAATGGGTAGACTGTATTGATGAAGACTAAGATCTTGGAAATTATCAACTGGTTTTTTCTGACGAAAAGAAAAACGGAGTAGGTAGGAGAAATTTCTCCGGAAGGTCTTGGTTCACAATGAGATGTCATGTTTCAATAGTAGAAGAATAGATTTTAGACATATAATGTCATATTTTAATAATTAATAAGATCAAATTTAGTGTATCTATTAGCATTTTAATAATTTCTTTTAAATGAATTAAATTATTGACATAAGTTAAATGTAAAATTTTTCATTTGATATTTAATAATATGCATATAATAGATTCACATTATACGGCCAAATGGTAAAATCCCTCTCTTCAGTGTTTCAGTTACATCTTAAAATTGTTGAACGATAGGAAATAATTAGTAAATAGTAGAAAAAAGTTTCTTTTTTTTCTACATGTATGACATTTTATGAGAACTTGAAAGTGGATTTACACTTTTATTTGATTTCACAAAAACTGAATGTATAAATTAGATTTCTATATTTTAATATAGATGTTTATATCTATTATAATATAGATATAAGCATTTCTATCCACACTAAAAAATAATTCGTATTTTAACAATTTATAAAGAAAAATAACATTTTATTTCAAATTGTGTTTGAATGGAAATTCTTTTAAGTTTTTTGTTTTATTTAACAATAAGTTAAGGTTCATACAATACATCAATAGTGTAAAATAATCGAAAGAGATTTTTATTGGCAACAGCTGCTATTTTTATTTATATTCAACATTTAAATCTAACATAAAATTTTTTGAACCAATTCAATCTTCACTTTTGCGTATTTATCTATTATTAAATGAATAAAATATTTTATTATTGATTAATCGTAAAATTCATTACTATAAACCACAATTAAATGTCATTAGTTTCTGAACTGGATATTTCTAAGCATTTTAACACTCTAGAACAGGGGTGGCCAAGACGTCGACCGCTGTCGATTGGTAGACCACGAAGACATTTTAGGTAGTCCACGCGACCATCCCGATAATGACTTCGGATATTAACAATTTAATTTATCACATATGACATAGAATCACGGAATTATTTAAAATAAAAATTTACTAGTCTACCCTTTAAGACTTAAAACAAACTGTGCAATGTTTTACGATTGAAAGATTTATGATTAAAGGTTTACGATTTTTATATATAAAACCTAAAACGGACATGATAAGCGTGAATTAAACATTAAAAAAACTATAGAAAAGTATGCATCTCAATTAAGAAAACATGAATTGAGAAACTTCAATAACATGGAGGAAGAGTGCATCCATAATCCAAACCGAGACTTCGAAGATTTCGCTTAACACTTACTTGTTTTGTTTGAAGAATTTGAAAGAAGATTTGCTGACTTAATTAAGAAATACTCAATTTTATGATATTTCCATTTAATGAAAATGTCAACATTGATGGAGTATCTGAAAATTTAGGACTTTTAATAGATATCACATCAGTCACGGTCGAGGAAGAAATTATTGAATTAAGATGCGATATATTTCTTAAATCCAGAGCATATTTAGAGATTCTGATTTTTGGAAATTAATTTCTGAGGAAACGTTTCCAAATATTTACAAATAGATTTTGTATTTAAAATCATACTTTGGATCGAGGTATCTTTGCGAATCTGCATTTTCAACCATGAACATAAAACAAACATTGGTCGCATTTAACAGATGAACATTTAATTTTGTGTTTATGCATTGCAATAAGCTCGCACCAGCCACAAAACTTGTCGCAGGTATACAGTGCCAAATTTCAACTAAATGAAGTGAATAGGATGGTAAGTTTTTGATATATGAATAATTTGATTATTTTGGTCAGTAAATTTTTATTTTGTGAATATTAATATTAAGATTTTTTTTAGAAAAACTACATAATTTACCATTTTTTTCTTGTTACCGAAAATAAATATGTACGTTAATTTAGCTCTGCCATTGGTAGACCGCCTTCGATTTTTTTAATATAGGATAGACTACGGATCCCAAAAGTTTGGCCACCCCTGCTCTAGAACATCCAGTTTTTAAATTTTTTAAAGAACCGTACTTTCGATTTTCAGCCCTGATCACTATTTCGAGCAAGAATTTCCAATCCATAGCATCTGGATCTTTCTTCAACCACTTCTGGAGTTGTTCACAGTTTTTTTCCACATAGTCACTGAGAATAATATTCGAAAAATAAGAAGCAGCTGTAGCTACATTATGAACTGTAGGACCACTAGCTAAATCTAGAAGTCTGCCTCCACTGTATTTCTCTGAAACAAAGTATTTTAATATTATTGTTCAATTATGTGGTGAAAATTAAACACAATCATGCAAGTCATACTAACTGAATACTCGATACTGGATATCGCTTCTGAATGTACAACTGAACACTGGATATCAACTGAATACTGGATATTTTTTCCTATTTTATTTGGCCAGGTACATTGGTATTTGGCCAGGTACATTGTGGCTAAATATTTGATTGTTTAACCGTTAAATCTATTTAAAAGATTCTAAGAACTAGTAATTAAAAAAAACAATTTTCTTTTAGATTTTAAATTAAAATAAAAATAATTTTTATAAAAAATTGTTAGCAATGAATTCTGAGGTAAAACTTACGTCCCCAGAGTATCATTATTTATGGTATAACTTTTATTGAATAGGTATATTTCTTTTTGAATTAATGAAATTAATTTTGGAAGAGAAATGATTAAAATGCTATTTTTAACTTAAATCAAGGGTATTTTATTGATTATTCAAAATTTATTGATAATTCATATTATAAATAAAAGAAAGCTAGATTGATAAGCATATTTCGTATGTAATGAACTGAACAAGCTTTTTTTTTCTAATTGTTTTTTATTTAAGCCGATAGTAAGTATAATTTTCCTAAATTAAACACATATTAATAAAAAAGCGTTTTTTATTTTAAAAGTTTTCTTATTATTGAAGATTACTTAGTAACATTTATTACTAGCTTTTAAGTGATGAAAATATTTGAAAAATTATTCATTTATATTATAAACAAAAATCAAATAAATGTTCTGAGTAAAGGATGGACATTTATATAAATATTTTTAAAACAATTTCATTTTTAAGTGTAAGATACAATTTTTTTACTTTTTAATTAAATTTTGTAGCGTTGTTTACAACGATATTATCAGAAATCTAATGGAAAATAAATGAATTTTATACGTATCGATTTTAGTTGGCAGTAAATTCTTGATCTGAGATAATTAATTGTTTGTTTTACCTCTCATCTATAGACCAGACATTCTTTCCATTGTATCTAATTACTGCAACTACAGCCAAAAATAGAACGGGCTACGATTTTTTTTATGGAAATCTTACCAACTGTAAATAATATAAAAAATTAAATTTTTATAATTTTAAATTAATGATTAAGCTATAAATGTTTCCGAAAATTGCTTTAAGTTAATTTTTATATTAAATATATTTTTGATTAAACTTTTTTCAGAAAGATATGATTAAGGATTATTATAATTACATTAGGTTTCATAGTAAGTTGCTATTTTTGAAAGAAACAATCCTTTTTATAGCGATTCAATTCATGACGGCTAATAAGTTAATGTTTCTTTTTTTCTTGCCTATTTTCACATGCATATTTGTTAATGCTCATGAATTTTATTGGTTCTGTTACGACACGTGGGTTCATCCTTTAACCAATGAGAAGTTCTATCAATCAGGAAATATGTATACAGACTTATATTATAGTGCATCTTGTTCAAAAAATTACTTCAAAAACTTTTGTAATATCAAAAGTTTTATTTAATTTTTGCTTTATTTTAGATTTTATTTAATTTTTGCAAGACAAAAGTATAAACTTGAAACATTTAGCTTATAAAGATTAGATATTAATATTTACTACATTGTAAAAACATGTAATATATATTTAAAAATTAGTATTAAAATTAAACATAACGTTTAGTTCCAATGATAATTTTTACAAAGTATCACATTTTTTAATTTTTGAGTTTTAAGCAATTTACAGAATCTTAAGAAATCTCATTTCTTATTTTTTTGAATTTGAATTTCGTTTATTTTTTTCAAATCTTAAAAGAAGCTTTTTTACCAAATTTTTTGTGTGTACATTGGATATATTACACTTCAAAAACTTAAAATAGTGAAATAAAAATTTCCTAAATGCTTAGTTAAAAGATCACAAAGATTTATGAAGAGAAACGATAATAATTAGTAACAATATTTTAGCTATCTAATAATATTTTTTATAGTATATATTCATCAACAAAAATGAACAACTAGTTCTTGTTAAATAATCAATAATTATTATTGTTTTCCAGGGAAATATTAATTATTAGTAAATTAATTCTTGACAAATTAAAATATATGTAACTAAAATAATACAAAGAACTATTTAATCTTATAAGAATTATGAGCATTTTTTCAAGCCACAATATAATTTGAAAAATATATTTTAACTGATCCTAATTATATTTCGAAGAATAATGTAGATATGTTAAACATATTGCATAAGAATTTGAGTTCAAATGAGTTCCTTAGAGAAGAAATTAATTATAAAATCAAAAGCACTTACCTTTGGTGAAAAATTCCCGTAAGCAAGAAAACCAAAAGTAATGATTATCTTGATATCTTTTATACTTTAATAAATTTTTTCTAAATTCTCTATAGTCACTGGGATAAAATTTTTCTCTGTAATCCTCTTTAATCCTTTCTTGAATGATTTCCATGACTCAAAAAATCTTTTTACAAGCTGTAAAACAAAAGAACTATCTCCTTTTCTCTTTTTCATTAGTTTTATATGTACTATTCTTTTGCAATTTTAAGTTAATAGTAATATTTTATTTTTGATGTTCACGTTTGATCTTTGAACAAATATTGGGCTGATTAAATATCTGATAATGATTCTTATTTATGAGTAAAGAGAAAGGTCCATGTGAGATACTAAAAGATACAATAAAACTTTTAACACCTAAAAGAGCTTTAAAATAAATTTCACAACCAGTTACAAAAAAAAAATGTATACATTTATTCCATTGATTGGGGCCATGAAAACTAAATTTTTAAATTTAAAATTTTATTTGATATTTATATTTTAGATGTTTCATAAAAATAAATTTTGACTCAGTAAAGAAATTTTTGTTCTCCCATTTAATTATTTTTGAATTCTATATATCACTGGAAGGTATTTCAACGTGGAACTATAAAGGATGTCTTAATAAATGTAATAAATCCTAGCTTTGAGTCTCTTAAAGAATACAGCCATTTGGTTTTGTTCCATAGGGACTATAGATATTGAACATATTATCTCCATAAGTATGGCCATAAATTAAATTTAGTGTTCTTTACAATATCTATAAATTAAATCTAGTCTTTAACGAAAAATCCAATTTTAATAACTTAAATTAGTTTCCACAAATCCCAATATTTTGTTAAGGTTGTTGCACATTTTAAGCAACTCTCAAAACTATGTTAGTATTTACAGTAATGATTGAATTAATTCTAGAATACCTGCTACAAAGTTTAACATGTTGACTGCTCTTTTCTGATTTGTTAATTATAAAGATAAGTTTATATATGAATGAGTTTATTAATATTATATATATTTTTTCACCAAACGTCCTTAATATTATATTAAGGACGTTTGGTGAAAAAAAATTCTTCAAAAATGTATAATTTATTTATAATGGAGATTAGTTTATTATTTATTTAAATATAAAAAGAAACTATAATTCACTTAATTGGAATATTCATAATACTAAAATTATTTTAAAGATATTTAAGGTTTTAAATCTCTAAAAACATTTTTTTAAAATTTCCGTTAAAAAATTAACTATTAAAGGACATTTAAATGAACTTAAAGTCAAATAAATAAAAGGTAACAATGTAAAAATAATCACAGGGGATTTATCATAAAGGTTTTGAAGAGTTTTATTTTTATTGTATTATAATTTCTTCTAATATTCTTCTAGTTTTTTCTAAAATTAAAAAAAATATGAATGTAACGAAAACATAAAAGCAAATTGATTTAGCAGAAGAGTAAAATGAGAATATAAATGCAACTTGTTTTTGATCAGTGAATTAAAAGAGTAAAAAGAATCAAAGTTATAATAAAACAAGAGTTATAACAGTTTTTCAAAAATTTGATATTGAAACACATCTAGAAATAAAGATTGTTGCATGCAAACAATGAAGTTTACTGTGTTACAATTGTTTTCAGTTATCAACTTGATAACCATCATATATTGATTTATTTATCGATTAAATTCTCCAGTCCAATAACTGTATTACAATGACTTGTAATAACAGTGTTATCCATAACAAGATCGTGGGTATAAGTACTGGATGACAAGAAACAAAATGAGGTTTTATGAAGGCTATTAGAGCAAATGTTTACTTTTTGGTGTTTTATAATTTACTTAAATAGTGCAAAATATTTCATTACACTGAGAGAAAAAAATATATATCCATAATATTAGTAATATGTTCTAAAGAATATATATTACAATGGGTTTTGAATTGAATTAAAAGAAAACAAATTAGTGAGAGATTTTACTTATTCTAACAAAAGTAATTACATCAAGATTTACAATATAAGAAAGCTTAAAAATATGATTCTTCCCTTTCAGAATTAAAAGGATTCACAAAACTCTAATGTAAATTACAATTTAAACTGTTCAAATCTATCAGAAGTCACATTAATTTTCCTCTTATTTAATTTTTTTATTTGTAGATATAATATCATATCTCTAATATCTGGGTTTATAGTAATTTTGAATCTTGTTATTAATGATGATACTTTCACTAATTTTTTTTGATGAAGTTTCTATCCATTATTATATATATATTAACAGCTTATTTTTTTCAAGTGATTATAAACGTCATTTAGGTAGAAACTTCTCACTGTTAAAAAAACACTGGGATGTTTCTTCCGGAAATTATGGTAAATATATATCTGGTTAATTATATTCACAAGTGTATTGGACCTCGGTGGCCTGGTTGGTTAAGGCGTCGATCTGGTTACCAAAAGGTGGTGAGTTTGAATCCCGGCTTAGCCGAAGATCCGTCGTGTTCACTAATGGCGATTGGGGCATGTAAAATTTGTCGGGTCGCTATGTCCTCCATGTACTCATTACAAATACCTCTGGGGGTGGTTAGAGCCAGGCTATGGGTCTTCACTGATCAGTCTTTAAATTGGAAGATTCAGATAGTGCTGCCATCTATGAGCCAAAAGTCATACTTCCACTTTCGTATGAGGGTGTTCTATTCAAAAATGGAAGACGCTCTCTCTCTGACTTCATTCGTCTAGTTTCTGACGGGTGGGCTTGGCGTCGCCAAGTGTCATCAATAACAACACAAGTGTATTTCTCAGAAAGCATGAAAGATAAAATTTATTTCAAATAACTATCAATTACATATTTTCAATCGTATTGTAATTTTCATAATGTATTTTATCAGTTTTTTTAAAACTTTGGTAGAAACATTCAAAATGTATATTAAGCATAACGAAGAACATAATATTTCAAATTTTATAATTGTGAACTATTGAGATTTAAGATGAAAACACGGTTATATAATCTTTAGATCTTGATTTAATATTTAACTGAAATTTTAACAGTATAGATCACTGTCTTTAACAGTACGCAAGTCTCTTCCTTTGAAATGTGCTGGACCTTGGCATTCAGCCAGCATCATTTTATTGGAATTGTCTTTTTTCACCAACCATTTCAATCTACAGTCGCAAGATAAGTTTGTATCTGAAAAAGATAAAACGTAAGCATTAATTATCGGAGAGGAAAATTTTAATTAAAGAGTAAAATAAAACATTTATTTTACCAAAAAAAAATGTTTTGAAAATTTTTTTTTTTTTGATTTACACAAAATTTGATTTACACCTGAGAATTATGAAAATATGAACATACAATAGATATAGATGCATAAACCATACAAACTTTACAAAAATTGTTTTGAACATAAATTTCCTTTTCCATGTCATACTGAAATATAATTTTTATCTGTTCCAATGTATACAATTGAATTTGATCGCTTTAATCTAGTGTTATTTGCTTTAATAATTAATAGTTGTTTACTCTATTAATAAAATCCAATTCTTTGAAAATTTAAAATATTAGATCAATATTAATTGAAAATTCAAAATACTTCACACAATAGCTTTTAAAGTAAATAATTAGTAAATAATATAAGTTTAAGCCAAATGTTTTGAAAAATAACTGTTAATTGAAACACTGATGTTTTTTTCTCTGAAATACTCGTAAAAAATAATAAAATTTAGAAATTTTTGTTTCATTTAATACTGAAAAAGATATTTAAAGGTTTTTCAAATTACCAAGTTTAAAATACTCTTTTGATAGAAAAAAATGTTCATGATTTTTAACATTTTAGTTAAAATAAGCAAAATAGTTAAATTCTTTAATTACATTAAAAATTTGTAAAATGCTTTGATAGAATTTAATTAAAAAATATTGGAAAGCACTTTTTAAAAACTCAGATACATGTATCATAAATTTTGTTGGATATCATTATTTAAAATTATTTTTTAGAAAAAAAATTTGAAACTTTTCAATAAAGCTATGCATAGCCCCTGGAAAATGTAATCTAATAAAAAGAATCAACAAACTGTGAAACGGGTTTTGAGTTTATATTCTTTATAATTGCTTTTATAAATACAAATATTAAGGACTTGGAAACTGATTATTAAGAAAATAAAATATTTTATCCCTTTATTGTTACAATCTATGGTGAAATCGAAACAAGTAAAACATAATAGAGAATACAAAAAACAATAATTTTGAAAATTAACTGCAAATGTGTGTGTGTGAGAATAAAATATAACTTTGACGAGATTTTAAATTAGCTTAGAATTTCGATAAATTTTGAGTAATAGTTCTATAGATCAGTTTATTCCTTGATTTCTAAAACATCAATGGTTTAAATGTTTCATAATTGATTATTATATAAAATTATATTTTCACAACTATTTGAAGAAAAGTTTTATAAAATTAAAAAGTTAAATATATTCTTACCACTGAACAAGAACATTCGCAACTGATTCCATATTGGCTTGAAAACAGATTCGTCAATGGTGTGAAGGGGATTTCCTGTAAAATATAGGGAGGAAAGAGCAGGCATGTCTACAAATAAATCAGCTGGTAAATCTCGTAAATCATTATAACTGAAAGAAAGATCTTGCATTATTTTAAAGGTAAATACGTTTATTGATAAGTTATGAAACCGTATGAAATTTAATCAATTCATGTATAAATGATTGATGGAAAATAAAGATC
>JAPDSC010091653.1:0-30537 GCA_026290005.1 Latrodectus geometricus | reverse complement strand
GAGGGTCGAGAACATGAACTGATCTTGAAACTAACCACCATTGTGGCAACGGAACGAACGTACCGCTTAAATTGCTTTCCGGGAGGATTTTTCTTAGAGATAAGTATTCACATGTCACAAGGGGGAAAAAAAATCTAAAAAATATCCAAAGCACCCACCCCTACAGACGTGCATAAAGTAGGCACAAGTGCAACATCTATCTCTCATTGTTCAAAAGCGGCTGAGATTGAACCCACGACCTTTTGCTTTGAACAGCTCTATCTTACCATTAAGCTACTAACACAATTTTTAACATCGCTCATACAAATTTATATTAAATAGAAAAAAATCTATATTAAGTATTTCTTGATCTTGTATCTATATCCTTCATTTGTAAGTTCGTATTATATTTTTTATACGCATAGTTTTTTTTATATTACAAAGATTTTTATCACTCATTAATTTAAAATTTCTTAGTAACATAAAAAATTGGTAATAAACGAGAGATGTAACCAGAATCAGAAATTACAGAGCCCTAAAGATCTGTGTCAATATTACAGGAACAATAGTAAAAATACACCCAGGTAATCGTGCTCCTACACTCAATACAGTAATTAGTCGGAAAGCGAATCTTATATAGACGTACACCCTTCAGAAAAGAGAGCTTCAAGTGGCGAACGATTAGGAAATACGTCCCAGGGGATTCGACTCGATATTTGGCTAATGGTTATGTAATGATCGAGAGCTTATTTTGGGTTCCGCAAAAGAAAAAAAAAAAATTACCAAAAGTCGTTCGAAGCTCGGGCCAATCCCTTGAACATTTGACGCTCAATCGATTACAAGATTTGCCGTTTCCGTGCTGGAGACTGGATTTCAATGTTAAGAGTTCATTTCAAAAAGTGCGGCCGTCTATCATCCCAAGGGATATTTTAATTTTAAAAACGTAGTAAGTGCCGAGGATATTTTCTTTTCTGCACTTCAGATAAAAGCTGATTGAATACAAGAGGCGTTTTTACCAGGAGGGAATCGAGGTCAGAGGGGTAGGCGATGATGGAAAGGTTTTTTAAATATGTGAGAATCATCAAGGTGAGGCTTATATCTCATCAAGGTCACGCTTCAAGTGAAGCAGAAAAAAAAATTTACGAAATAAATTTATGCACAGCGAATAAATGTAACAAAGATTTCTAGGGATTTATAGACAATGGAATTCGAATAAAGAAGGTTAAGAGAAAAAATTGTGAATGATTTGAAACATCAATTATTAGTTCAAGCTTGTGAGATTCTTTAAAATTGCACCAGGAAAATGGTGCATTTAAAGCTATGCAGTAAGATAGATCTGATTCTAAATCCTTAAAGTGTGCAGGCGAATTTTAGAAATGTCATTTTATTACGAGCAAAGTAACAAACGTACTGTTGTTTTTGTAGCAAATATTATATTTTATACTCAAAATTATGATTAAACTATCTTATAGGTAAGTCAATAATTTATTTTCTTTGTGGTACCAAATTTTGAAATCGTAAAAAATGTGCCGCGACAGAAAAGGTTGAGAATCACTGCTGTTCTGACTTCCTAAAAGTTGTCTTATCAAAATCTTATGACTTAGTAAGATTTTTGATTACCAAATAGATTTCGATGAAGTTTTAAAACAATGGAGATAGTTATATCCCTATATCTATGTAGTAGAGTGATATAGTTCGAAACATGTAATGATAGCATGGAGCTACAAAAACAAGCTCTTGATTATTTGCCAAGAACGAGATGAGAATCGTAAACTTCTATGCATACATCTCATTTTAGATTAAAGAGCTTATTTTCTACATACTTCAGCAAATTAAGAGATAGTCAGATTAGGATGGCAAATTCGTATTCTAACAGCTGACACTAGATCTAAGAGTTGACAACTATATTCCTGACACAAATTCATTAAATAATTTATTTTATTCACTGTAGGCACGATAAAGTTTAGATTTCTAACAGATAATGCAATAATGGAACTTAAGCCTACAACCAATGCGTCGTGAGTAATTGTTCTCGTTAATTTCGATCACCATATTCTCTCTTAATGGAAACTTCCAGCTTTTCCCCATATTTAAATAGAAATTTGTCCCCAAAATTAAAATTTTTTTTTTATACTTTGACAAATAGGTGTTGCTTTCCGGTTTACTCTTCTTTAATTACCTCTTATCTTATTTTCTTCCATATTCAAAAGCTTTGCGATAGATGCAAGCTGTAGTAATTGAGTAATTTTTCTTTACACACACATCTTTGGATATTTTATTATCAAAAAGTCTGCTTTTACTTCCTTTAAGTTATTTTTTTTTCGGTTCTGTTTATCAGAAGTCAATAAATTTTTATGCTTAAATTTTCTTTATATTATTGTAGATTTTTTTTTAAAAGATACCACCAGTTACTTCATAACTTTTAAATTTTGATATTATTCCTCTTTTTCCAAAGCGTGCTTTCTGATAACACATAAATGTTAAATTGTCTAAAAAAAAATCAAAACACCCTGATAAAATATGTAAAGCTTATGCTAGTTTAATATCATTTAAATAACAATTTAACAGTCAAGAGTTGTAATATATATTTATAACACATTCACTACATATTACTACCTTTTAATGTCGTCTTACCTTTAAGGGCACTGTGAAACCACATATCCCAGAATACCACTCTAAATAGCGGACATCATTTTGGTCTAAGGCTGTAGTAAGGCATTTTAAAGCTCACTATGTCAAATGCCTACCAAGAAGTTTTCGGAAAAGAGAAAGTGCACTTATTCTAGAAGTGCACGCAGAATCCAGAAGAAACACCTTGTAGATTAACAGTGATATATACGGTTGTAGAGTTCACATTCACAACAACGTATTCTACAAGTGTAGTAATACGAAATTTAAGATGTCTCCCTCCCTAGACATCTATTGTAGATATGATTTTATCAAATATAGTTTTTTGTAAAAATTAGCTATATATAGTAAACACACCCACCTCAATCAAATTCAGATAGGTTGTTTCACGAGGCATAGTGATGATGCATACCAGTGTTTCTCAATCTTTTTTTGTAGCGGTACACTTTTAACGATTTCGAAATTTAGCGACACACAAAGAAAAAGATAAGTTTAGAAGCTGTTTATTTACCAATAATGCATTATGTAAAACAGTTTATTAATATAATTTTGAATGTAAGAATTATATAATATCTACTACAGAAACAATATAACATGATGAGACATAATGAGAAATTTGAGCTTGAAGTGTTTTGTTAATTTCATTTATACATAGGCGTAAAAATGACAATGCTATTCTCCTATCGTCTCGTATATAAACGAAAACAAAGTAGAGATTTATGTTGGTGAATACTAAAAATGCGAATTCACACACATAAGATGTAGAGAATGGAAATTTCTTCACGTAGGGGCAAATATTTCGCTTTGTGAAAGGTCACAATGATAGAAGATAAAAGCAGTTTTTAACTGCAAAAAATAGAATACTTGACTATAAAAAGTTTTTCTATAGTGTACTTTTCTTGATTGAAACTTTACTCGTAATTAAAAGCATTATAATTTTACTATATATGTATATTTCTATGACACACAAAAATGTCATGGCAGAGTAATTGAGACTCACTGATGAATACACACACAAAAAAAAAAGAACTTGTGTGAAAATAACTCTGGCCCTTTCAAATCGACAATGTTTCTTGCTCTTCGAGCTTGGAAGCCTGTTGCTCAAAAGTGGGACTGTTAAGAAATAACCATCATTTGCATTTGATTGAGATAGACGCGTGGTTAAAGTTTCACGCATTTCGAAATATCCCAGCATGTTACATTTTCCATGGCCAAAAAAGTAGTAAAAGAAATGTCCACAAAACATTTAGCATATTATGTTTAATTATTCATAAAGTAATTGAGACAGATTTAAAATGTTATTAGGGAAATTTTTGTTTTATTGTCTTTGTCAACAGATTTCTACCTGTGTGCCAATCGTATTGCGGGGAACATAAAGACCATAGGCAATTTTAAGCCAAATACGACCAACACATCAGCTGCTGGAATTACCTATGTTCGACTTTCCCCAAGGAAGAGATCAGGCGGAGTTTTATTTGAAGATCTAATTCCTCAAAGTAGACTCAATTCATTTTTCTGTGCGATGGACAATGTAGACAATAAAACGTATAATAAAAGATGTTTACTAAAATATAAGAAAGCAATATTGAAATAGGGAAAGGAAATCTACGGTAACTTTTATTTTGTATAAAAAAAGGACTATATAATGAACAAAAGCCATAAATTTGTGGTGTTTTATACCTTCATTATTTTTTATATTTTTAAACATTGGGCATTTCATAGACCTCGCATATAATATTTAGAAGTATTAAAAATTATGAAATAGCTAATTTGCTTTTACAAATATTTTGTCATCAGTGTTTATTTTTTAAATCAATAAACAAAATTTATTTACGAGAAATATATTTTAATTATAATAAGCTTGCTGACAATTAACAGAAATTAGATAGTAGTTAATGAAAGTGTTTTCGTCTAAGTTTGAAAAAAATCAAATTTTTGGATTTTAAATATGAGATTAAATCAAGATGTTACCCAATTTGACGTTTAATTCACAAAATAATGGAGATGTTAAACTTTTAGTTTTTATTTTTAAAATAACTTTTTTGATTTTGTTTAGAAATTGCAATATCAGATCTCTTTCCAGTTTGGAATTTTTTTTTTTTTTTTTTTTTTTTTTTTTTTTTAACAAACATTTTTCATTCACATTTTATTATTTGTTGACAATTCTCTTTCTTAGTTTGAATATATATTTTTTTATCATCTGTATAAATTTAAACTCACATTTAAAAAATATCAAATTATAGAAAATATCTTTTCTTATAATGCACAATCTAAAAATTATTTATATCTATAATAAAATTTAAAATATATATAACTTGATTTTTTAAAAAAATTATTTTAATCATTTAATAATTATCATTTAAAATTAATTCATTTAAAAGTTAATTCATTAAAAAGTTAATTCAGTTAAAAGTTGATTCAATTAGAAAGTTAATTCAGTTAAAAGTTGATTCAATTAGAAAGTTAATTCAATTAAAAAGTTAATTAAGAAATTTTATTATTTCTGATCCAATGGTAATCTTTCATCGAAATGAGACTAGTTTATGAGGGAATTAAATTATTGAAAAGCAGTTCTATAAATTTAACTCCTACTTTAATGAAAAAGGCTCATAAAACTTTTTTTCAGAAAATTAAAGGAATAGATCTCTTGTGGAATGCATTTTCTTCCGAGTCAAATATTTCTTTATAAACGAGGCCCGTAAATCACACCCTTGATGAGTGAACAAATACATCCATTCATTTCTCAAGATTACCACGAGTCACAAATTTAAAATTTGTGATTTCACAATTATAATTTTTTTTTAAATTAAGTATGAAATATTTGCAATGTTTTTAAATGTACTGAATTTGAATAATTTATCAACCGTATCAAAATTTTTTCTTCAAATATCAATCACAAAACCAACTCGCGTTTTTACAAAATTAAAAAGTTGCTAACCCATCATTTTTTTTTTTTTTAATCATCAAACACTTAATTTTTTTACTGAATTTAACAAATTTTCTCTAAAATATTTAGAAATTTTGTGTAGGTTTGTTTCCTATTCATTTATACCAACTTCTAATTCATATATTGAAATATAAAAACTATTTTTCGCTTATTAAGAATCATATTTTCACACAAGCTAATACTCCTATTATCATCACGTTTTAGTTTTAGTTAAGAACCACTATACAAACATCCATGGAAAAGGTGGGATACGAACCCATGAACTGTTGAATTGAAGCTCATTTGTTTTGTTTATAAATACTTTGCATATCATTCGGATAAATAGCAGTTAGAAAAACCAAAAAGAGGTCTGGGCCATACATTGCTGTATTTATTGAGGTTAGTAAAATGTGTTAAATTTGGGAATCACTTTACTCAAGAGTTGATAAGAAATTATTGGCAATAGCAACATGTACTTTAATAATTGTAAATTATTCATCGAAATATATGCAACCGCACTATGTGTTCCAATTATGAATAGTAGAAAAACTACCACTCTAATCGATTAAATGTTTTCTACAGGTTCTTGTAATGTAACTTCAAAATAAATTTTAAGCGAGTATCTTGAAGTTTTTATTTTCTGACGTGATATGATGACAATAGAATTGATATAGATGGCAAAAAAATTGTTTCTCAACTGAATACTATAAGAGACAATGAAATGTGCTATGATGGTTTTTGATATTTATAATTCAACAGGTATGTAACTTTAAAATTATTTCAAAGATTTATAATGGCAAATATTTTGATACCTTCAAATACATTTTCAGCAGGATTTCGAATTTTGGAACATTTATAACAATGCAATAAGGAAGGATGATAGAATATATAATACTTGCTTAACAAAAAATTCCATATTTAAGAATGAAATTACCAAACTATGCGTAATACCAGTTTAAAGTCACTAGTTTGTAACTGCTATAGAAAAATATTTAAGCTAAACTAAAAAATTTTGTCTTAGTATGGAACAAAATCGGTTTTTTTTAAATCTTACTAATATTTTTTCTTAAAGATAAATAAATTATTAAAAAATATCTATAGCGAAATTATATTTCTTCAAACATTTTAAAATAAAGAATAAGAAAAAATTGTGTGCACAGCTAATACAAAAATAAAGAGTAATTTTCACACGAAAAAACTTAAATATATGTTTAAAGAGCAATCTGCATTAAAAAATATCAAAATTTTAAAAAACGTGCATAAAAAGATGAAATTTTGTTATTTTTAAAAATTTTTTGAAGTGCACCATAAAATTCAAGATAAGCAGAAAAATAAAATTTTAAGGTATTCAAAATTTTAAAAATTTTACAAAAGTTGCGGATAAATATGTAAAGAATTCCAAGGTAAAAATGAAAAATACAGTTCAATTTTCAATCTTCCTAATTCTGATTTTAAATTTTAAATTATTTTTCCATTACATACAAGATCTTCAAACAAGAAAAAAAATAAAGAAAAATAATACTTGGAAATTTCAAACATATTTTTTCGAAATCATGTTGCTTATTCTCTAGCAAGTATTCCACTTGTCAAAATTTCATCAAAATCAACAAAAACTTCTATTTGATGAATTCAGAAAAATTCAATTTCCACAACAAAATGAATTTTATTTCATAACATCCAAAACCTCTATCGGTTAAGAAGTTTTAAAATATTATAAATTTAGTAAAGGTGTGTAAAACACATTCTCACTCGACAGAAATTCTGCTCAAAATAGTAAAAAATAATTCAAATTAAGGACAAAATATATTTGTCACATTTGTAGCAAAAGACAAAATCAATATAACTTGAAACAATAAAAAAATGTTTGAAACTATAAAATTTTTTTATCGAGTTTTGAACAGAATCTCAATAACACATAAAAAGAGGATTTTAGAATTTCTGAATTAGAAACTTTTTTATAAAAATTCTCCAATGAAATATTTTGAAGATTTTTTTGTATCAATGTCTGCAGTTTTGTATCAATGCTCACGATATAGATATAAAATCAATGAAAAACTTATTTACAGAAGAAAAAACTATATTGATCTAAAAAAAAAAAAATCATTTTTATTTGAAGAATTTTATTGAACTTTTACAATCGAATGTAAACTTTAAAATGAAAATTTTGTGACAAAATATTCTTCAGTCCACAAAATTTGAATCTCTAAATTATTTGAATTATTTTTATTTTGAAGAATATTGATCCAATTCAAATTTAAAAAAAAAAAAAAAAAAAAAAAAAAAAAAAAAAAAAAAAAAAAAAAAGCACACATCTAAAAGATTTTTATTCTTTAAACTATAAAAAACTATTAACCGTAAAGCAATCGAAAAATTCCTAGAAAAACAAAAAAGTTTTATTTCAGTATTTTTGTACTACTTTTATATAATAATTTACCACTGATACATAGAAAATATTATCTAGGTTTAAGAATATAATTTCAATATCTATAATACAATGGAAATCAATAGTAAATTATTCTTTCCGATCATTAACACATTGACTGCCAGTCTCTAGAGGTAGGGTTGATAGTTATTGCCTTGACATCGAAGTAGATTGTACCCAGAAGCCAACATACTAATAATTGGAAATATGATTTAAAATTATTAATGAAATATTATTATTTTATATCTGTAAATTAAATATTTACAGATAGTTTCTAATCATATCTCCATGCCAATACCAGCAGAAATACCCTACAAGCATTGCCAGATAAACTAGAGAATGAATGAACAATCAAAAGTGGATTCCGAGGTAGCGCGTGACTGGCTACTAAGACATTACCACACATCACGCGCTGGAGCGTGATTGGCTCTTCAGCGATATCGCCACGTCACGCGCTAGCACGTGATAAGCAGTCAATGTGTTAAATAGTTCTACTAGCATTATTCAAATGAAAAATTGTTTTTAGATTAATTAAATAAAACTCAAGCAACTCATTCAGTAATCTCACTTAAGTTTTTGTCCAATTTAAAACTTTCTATCAAGGAAACAGTTGACGAGTGTTGCCACATCATTATAACAAAAAACATATTTAAAGCTAAAAATATTTGTTTAATATTAATTCAGGTAAAACTTAATACATACTATAAAACACAATTTAAAAATTATTAATACGAATCAAAGAATGAAATATGAATTACTTGTATTGGATTTTATTAAATGCTTGTTTACGGTAATAAATATCCTTTTTTTTATTGTTTTTATTATCCACTATAAAGTTTTAAGTGAAAACAATTATGCTTTTCTTTTAATTGTATTATAATTTAAATACTTCAAAAACAAACATTCATAATATTTCAATATTGTATGCAACTGGTGCAGCTAAACATAAAATTAGAATTTTAGAATGAAATACAATTTGCGCTGTTAAGTAGAACATTTTAATAATTTTAGAAATCATGAATTTTATTAGATTCATAAAGTAAAATTGTTAAGCTTAAAGATTAATAATTGGAAACAAAAATGTTACGATTTTCTTTACTTTTTAATAAATTAAAAAAATTTCATCAAATTATTTAATTTAGAAAATATTTAAGGCTACAGATTTAATAAACTAATTATATTTGAGAATTTAGCATCAAAGAAATAATTTATATATATAATTGAACATAATCTATATAACTATTTCTTAAGCCTCTCAACCTGTCTAGTGGTTAGCGTACCTGACTACAGATGGGTGGGACCTGAGTTCGAATCCTGGCTCGGGCATGGTTGTACTTTTTCTCTTTCTTGTCTTTGTCCTTTCTTTGTGTGTGAATGGTTGCCTACCCAATAAACGGGTACCTATGGCATGTGTGTACTGAGGAAGTCGGACTCCACACCAAATAGGGTTCAGTTGGAAAAGTGGAGCAGCACACCCCATATTGCCAGCCTGGCTGGCACACGACAACAACTATTTCTTAATACCAAATTTAAGTGAACAATTTGTCGATTTCCTTTGTAAAATGTTGTGAAATCGACTTAAAAATTTATTTCCTGTAAACATTCCTAAAAACCTTATTTGTATTAATTTGTTAGTATATTTGAGTAACAAAACTACTATAATCTGAGTTGATTCCAAACTATTTACATACAACTGGAAATAACTTTATGTACTTTTTTCACTATTTTTTATTTACTTAAAATTGACTGCAAAATATTTTTGAATGAAAGCAAGATGGTGTTATCAAGCGTTTGCTCTAAATCATCAAGGCCATGTAAAAATTTCCGGAAACACCTTTATAAATGAACTAATTTAGTATGTGTGTATAGATATTTCTTTACACAATATTAGTCAAAATATTTCATCTAAAAATATCCAATTTTTATTTTGCAAAAAAAATTACAATCATAAAGTGATTGCAATAATTTCTTTAATAGCAGAAGCCCCACAAACAGTCCTTCATAAAAAAATTTTTATTCAAAAACTAATAAAAATTTGAGTAACAAATTGAAGTGATAAAAGTCAACAAGGCAGAGGATTATTATTTTTTTACTCGCGGCAGTTGCCTCCAGCTCTTCTTGATCATAATCGTCATCAAAAATCATAATCGTCATCTTCAGCATTGACGATATCAATGCTGTCGTCAAGATATCGAAAAAGGAAAGAGCTTTAATTTTAAATTATCTAGAGACCAATATTATGATACACAAGTTTCACCCCCCCCCCCATGCAGCTGCTCTGGATTATACTTAGAACAAAAAAATATTAAGAAGACAAGTAAAATAAAGATTTTATTTATATAGCTTTATTTTCTTAACAGCACACAATTCCAAAAGAATAGAACAGTTAAACCGTGCACGCTAACTGCAACTGCACGCCAGGGGGGAGGGGGAAGAAGCAAAAAATTAACATTCAAACCGAGAGGTTGTTAAAAGGTCAGCTGTCCTTAAATCCTCGACTCTGGTCAGGGAATGTTAAAGTGTATAAAATAAGTGGGGGAAAAAAATGAATTTCAGTGACAATTTTTTTTATACGGAAATTTGTCTAAATATTTACATCGATATTCTGAACATGTTTTTGCAAAGATACATTGATTGGACTCTGACCAGCCACACCCACTGGCACGAATTTTCTACGATTATTTGTTCATTCAAAAACCACGTGATCAAGGAACATACGAGAATAATGAACAGAAAAATTAAGAGTTAATACTTTAATACCGGACAGATTCATCATTCGCGATAAAATACTTGTCAACTTTGAATTTCGATATATAGAAAGAAAAGTAATTGCTCACTTTTTAGAACTAAATACTTTGCGGAAATTAAATATTGGGTGTTTCATGGTGAAGTGAAATTATTTAGTGAATAACAGGTTTAATACGTGATCAGAAATTGTATGCGCATGCGCAGTTATCTAAAAGAATGGTTTGTCTCTGAATGATAATTTTTTGCATAGGAGGGCCATAAATAATTATATTGGCACCTAGTTTATAGGGGGTTTTGAACAATTGTAAACATCCAATTGGGAATCGAATCCTCGAACTGTGAAAGTGGAAAACAGTAGATGAACCACAATTCAACGTGGATATTTAACGATTGAGATGGTAACTGAACCCACGAATAAGATCACAAGATCGATTTGGTCGTTTTTTGACCACGAAGTCTAAGTAGACCCGTACATATTGTTTAAAGGTCATTCCGAGCCACTACATTTTTTTAATGCCGAATCGGGTGTCGAACCCGGAAATATTGAGCCGAAGGCGAGAGTACTATCCATTCGGTTGCCAAATCGGCAATGATCCAAAGAAAACTTATTAAGATTCCAGTTAGTTCCAAAATGCTTTTGACAAAGCAGCAACTAAAATTACAAGCCTGTAAAAAAGTAGAAAAAAAAGGGTTAAGACTCTTCCCTTTTCTAGTCACGTGATAACTAATGGTCAAAATCAACTAATATAATATCCGATGGAAGCCTGAACAAAAGCACTTAAAGAATACGTTGAAAACGGATTTTCAAACCTAAAATTTGCTTAAATACGATGCGACACCACTATACGTGTAATGGTCTAATATTCGGTAGTTGAAACCTTAAAATTACAAGCCCCTAAAGAGGTTGAAAGATAATAGCAAAGTGCTAATACACAACAATACATTGGTTGCACATGCATACTTCATCCAGCGTATTGTTGTGTTGCGTATTAGCACATTGCTAACATGAGCTAGATCTACTGACATAAATAATAGTATTCTTAAAATGTGTCAAGCAATTAAATACATCCTAATGTTTTTACCATTTTTTATGATTGGTCATCCAATGGTTAATTGTTCCCGAAAGAGCCAACTAGACAGAGGTCTAGAATTTAAAATGTCCATAAACATTCTTACGTAATGTCAGATTCGAACACACGAACTACTGAAGACCAGAGTGATTCGGCTAATATCTTGGCACAACGGGGAAACAAATAGCCTAACGCAAAAGTTAGCAGCCTGTGGCACGTGACAGTGATACCACCATGTGCCACTCTACGAACATCTTTAAGGGGGATTGCATATAATTAATATATAATTAATATATAAAACATCTCTAAATGAACTTCTTATCCAAAGGCTAGAGAGTTAACTAATCAGCTCATCAAACCCTTTTTCATGAAAAGAATTGTTCAGAAGAAATCAGTGATGGTAATATACACACCTCGCATAGTAAAAACTCTGTGCAACAGAATGCTACAAACTAAAACTCAATTGCACATAATGAATTGTAAACCTGTTTTTCCAGACAAGACGAGTAGTTTCATATAATATCAATTGAATATACAGTATTTTTAAAATTTCAAATTAAACACATCCTAATGTTTTTACCCTTTTTACGATTGGTTTTTTGGTCATTTAACTATCGTTTTCTCCACACGAATGTTAATTAGACCGGGCCTATGGTTTAAAGTGGATTCTGAGCTACTACAATCATCCAAAACAAAGGTTAGATTCTAACCCATTAACTGTCAAATCGAAGACTGTTGTGCTAATTATCCGGCAACCAGCTCGAAACAATGGCTTTACACAGACCTGTCGAAACAATGGCTTTATCAACCTGAACAATGGCTTTACCAGCTCGAAACAATGGCTTTATCAACCTGTGGCACGTGACAATTCTGAATATCACTCAGTAAAACTGTACAAAGTTAAATATCTTTAATGTATGCTGCACATATGTTGTTGTTTATCCCCCTGGTGCAGGAAAGCCCACACCAGGTCCAGAAGATCTGGCATAGGGTAGTATGCAGCTTCTTTTTTGATAAAAGGAACCACAAGGGCAGAAGACTGACTTGACCCCTGAACACACATGTCTTTACCCGTTTATAGGGTAGGCAGCCATTCATGCAATAAAAGGACAAAGACAGGAGAGAGAGAGAGAGTATACACAACTATGCCTGAACTGGGATTCGAACCCTGACTTCCCTATCCGCAGTCAGGCATGCTAACCACGAGACAGAGAAGGCGGCTTGCTGCAGATATCTATAATAATAAAAGCAAGTGTAATGTGTCTGTCTGCCTGTCTGTCCATTTGTCTGACCGAGCTCTCCAGCCAAATCTATCGCACGCAGGGACCTGGAATTTTTTTTTTTTTTTACACGGAAGTACAAAGGGGCTGGCCACCAGACCTCAAAGCCCGATTTTCGATTTTTGAATTAGAAAAATTTAAAAAAAATTATTTATAAAACTTCTACTCGAGATCGCTGCTCGCCGATAGCTGATTCCGGGGTTGTACCAGCTCCTTTTGAGAAACAATTCTGGCGACCATCTTTTGGAAAATTTTCCGTTTAAAATATTTAGGATATATTGTTCCTTTTTATCGACGGAGAATGTTGTGTGTGTGGGGGAGAAGAGAGAGAGACAGTCTACATGTCCTACACTACTATTCCTGCGCTATTCACTTATCTGCATTTTCTAAATGCACGGGCAACGCCGGGCGGGTACAGCTAGTAATACATAAAATATCTTTAAATGTACTTTAAAACCAATCTGCTGCCAACGAAAGAAATGTCCAAAGGGAATCAATAATATACACATCTCGCATAATGCAAACTAATTATAAACTAAGACTTCATTACACAATCAGTTACATAATGAATTGTAAATCTATTTCTGCATCGGAGGCCCGTAGTTTCATATAATTTATATTGTGCATAATTACAAATACTTGAAAATTATTAAATTAACCGCTTGCCTTATTATCCCGAGTTATCTCGGGTTAGTATATACTGCAGTTTATTATTATCCCGAGAAAACTCTGGTGAAGCAAAATTTGTCAGTAGGATTTGTTTTATCACGTTTTTACTCGGCCTGGAGGAAATATTCTGTTTTAACATGCAATTTGCCTTTTCTTTAATTTCGCGGTTCTTTTCCGGGGTTGGCCACATGTTTCTCTATGGTATAGGATACGATGGCTTGTGGATTAGTAATGTACAAAGGAGGATAGTTGTGTTGAAAAAAGTAAAATAATGGTGATGATGCCGTAAGAAATGAGACCAGATACCAGCGTACGGAATGTCAGGTATCACTTTGAGTTTCCCTTGTTTCAAAAACTATCATACAAAGACTAATATTTAACATTTTTGCCCGAGATAACTCGGGATAGTAAACTAATATTAAATCTATATGCTTTTATACCAGTAAAAAATTAAAAATTGAATTTAAAAACTACACATTTTGTTTTGTTTCGTTTTCTTGTATTTAGTAATAAAATAAAAAAATGTGATGATTTTTTGCAATTTTTTTTTAAAAAAATTTGTAAGGGAAGCGGTTAATATATTTTACTCTTTTTTATATATATAATAAGTCATTGTTTGGTATTGTCTTGGTGAAACCAGAGTAGACAATATTCGTATCTCGTGTTCCGAAAGAACTAATTACACAATCAATTATGCATTCTACGCGCGATTATCGTATAATTACAATTGAATAAATACGCAGCTCTAAGTAATTTGCACCATAGAATTTGCGCAAAAGAAAGTTTCAAATCTAGTTTGCGTTTGCTTATTGATGTCATTCTTAAATCAATTTACAGTCGCACAGAATGGTGTTAAGCGCCATTACGAACACAAGGGTTGCATGGAAACAAGTGATACTAACAATTCAAATAAACATATCCATAATCTGTTTCCAGTTAGGAGTTTGTAGTTGCCATATATATATTCAGCTTTTAAATTCGAAACGAAATATATCGTTACCTTGGCAATGAAACAACTTGATATTTTGTTTATATTTTGAGGCCAAGAATGAGGATATAACTTCAACTAGATGGCTTTTCTACATTCACTACTGATATATGAAAAATATGCACACAATTTCAGTTTAAAAATCGTGAAATTAAATAGAATAAATATAAAAATTCTCTAAATAAGTATAATTGTATATTTAAACTTTTAAAAAATAATATTTTATGCCCGAATATAATTTTAAGGAATGATCATAAGGTATACATTTTTTAAAATAACTTTTTAACTTAAATCAGTTTTATGAATTATTAATATGTATGGCAGTGATTTTCAACTTGTTTTGTTGCGGCGAATAATCAATTTCTTTTTACTTATGTTTTTATTTTAATGCACCGTGTAAAATAGATAATAATTTTGAATTTAAAATAAAATATGTTCTACCAAAAAAGAACAGCACGTTTATGAAGGTATTCATTAGAATGTAATTATAGGGATGCTTTTAATGACAAATTTGAGCTTGATGTTTTTTTCATAATTTCATTTGCATTTTGTCGTAAAAATGACGATGCTACTGTCATATAATCTTCTACATTGAAGTCTCTCTTTATATTCATGCTGGTGAATACTATATTATTAAAGCTCAACTCTTCTAAAAATTTAAAACTAAGCACCCTCATATTATATTAATTTTTTTTTATTTATTAAATTTTCCGAAACTAGACCCTGAAATCAATTTATATTTCCCATGTGCATATTGTAATAAGCACTTTTAGAGAAGTTTCACTCAATAAAATCCAATGCACGCAAAGGCTATAATAAACTTCACCTACTAAGCTTATTAATAACGAAAATAAAGGCATTTCTCTGTGTGTGTGTACTGGGCTTAAAAATAAAAGATGGTAATAGAATTTCTAACGAGTTTTCTCTTTTACATTACACTGTTCTAAACCCAAGAGATATTATAAACGGAATCCTCCTTTGAAATAGGACATTTTATAAAAAGAAAAAATAGAGGATGTTACGTGCAATTTCTTAAAAAGCTGCTTAGTAAATTTAAAAGTAGAAACAAAAAAATACATAAATCGTGCAAAGTTAAAGACATTTTTTCATACTCAAGGGGTAGTAACTATTTGGAAATATAGGTTTATTTTCATTTTTATTGATAACAATCACCTGTTAATGCTGGTAACAGTTATTAGTGTTAAAAACCAAATAACAGGCTACGTATTTTAATGTTTCACTGTTATCAAAATTCTGTTCACTTATCGAAAGGCAGAAGCAAATCAATAAGTCATATTACCCCCCCCCCTTCCTTTTTTTCCTGCAGATGGGGGCTTATTAGAGCAGGATCCGCAATTTAAAGTAGATTCCGAATTACAGCAAGCATCCAAGCCAAAGATTGGTTCAAAAGTTCGTAGGCTTAAATCCTAAGTTTAGGCCTTTTACCAGACACATTCGGCCGCCAACTTGACAAAAACATTACCCAGACTAACACATTTTGAGATGAAATTTCACAAGGGAAAATAATGAATCGTTAAACTCATTTTTCGTAGTTAAATTTCTCGTTTGACTAACGACGAAATTAATTTAAACTTTTAAAATAAACATAACTTAAAGCGCCATGGATTTCATCAGTTTAACACTTGAGAAACAAGTTTTGAAAAATTAACGAGCGGGTGTGCTATTTATAAACTTTTATCGCCAAAGCGGATGTTGTGAAGATCTCGCGTAAACTATTCTGGAAAACTTTCACCGCCAAAAAGAAAACCCAAACCACTGTTTTTGCATTTCAATAAGATCTTAAAGCAGGTTTAAAAGTACAATTTACTGAATGTGTGTGTATTTGTGGGTGCAAGCATAGAAAATAAAACGTTAACGCTGCTACTTTGAAGCACGATTCGCACGTCGGTGCCAAATGCCACGAGAAAAGGCAAAACATTCACAAAACAAAAACACTCCACTCTTTCGCGTCGTCTAGAAGTTACTGGTAACAAGGATTTGCATACCAGGGCATTTTAATCATTCGTTTTAAAAGTGCTCGATTTTCTTAAAATACCAATTTGTTATTGCCAAAAGTATAATATTCGCCAAATAGTTACATTTCGTTGTAAATTTTTTTTTTAAAAAAAATGTACTTTAAAGAACATTTCATCATATTTCTGCTGTTTTTAAGCGATTCAATAAATATGGGTTCATTCGCAGACATTTTTAAGCTTCAAAATAATGAAACTATGCCAATTTAAAAAAAAAAAAAAAATTCAGATAAATTTTGATGTCTGTCCCTTTTAACAGAAAATCTTTATCCATTATTTGATATTAATTCCGTATACGACAAGCGTGTAACTCAAAGTGAGGTTCGAACTCATGAACTGTTGAATTGAAAACCAGAGTGTAAACTAATCAGTTGGAAGTTCGGCCATACAAAATGGTTAATAATGCTTAGAAACGCGTACAGTTCTGCACGATGTAACTATTGAGTATGTATATTTTAAAAATACCGAGTAAACTTTATTAATATGAAAAAAAAGTTTAATTTTTAAAAATTTAAATGTCTGTAGAAAGTAAGCATTGTTTAAGTGGGCTTTAATCGATAGGGGGATTAGAATATTTTCTTTTTTTTTTACGCTTTTGTATGAATAAAAATATATTTGACTATTTTACTAAGTCCACGGTGGTTTGGTTGGTTGGTTATAGCGTCATTCTCATTACCGAAAGGGAGCAAGTTCGAAACCCAACGTTACCAAAAATCCTTCGGGATTCACTTAAGATGGCTGAAGCATTTGCAATAGGTGATGGTCGCAATGTCATCCAAGTGAAATGATATCTTTGGGGATGGTTGGTTGGTTGGGTTTTGTATTCTTCGGCATAGTGCTTGCTAGTAAATTACGAAGCTTCTCACTTTGTTGCCTCAAACCTGGTTCAGATGCAGGGAAGTGTGCTGGTGCACAGACACGCAGACATCTACACTGATAATTAAGTGTAGTGACTTTATTCAGATTCACCATTTGAACACCAAGTACGAGAGTTTATAAGGGCGAGTAGTACTTGAAAATATATCTTGCCTTATTTGTCGAGTTTTGGGATGCAGGTATCTGATTCGCTTAATTATTCTCATTCGATCTTGCAGGGTCCAATCAAAAACAGTCATATAGAGAAATTCTAAGTACGTTAAATATTCGCAGGACAACTATTAATCATGTAGTGTGGTGACGAGGTTGCCAGTTCCAATGTCGACCACATCCCCTAACTATAGCTCAAAATGAGGCCGCGGTAGCCTGGTTGGTTAGGGAGTTGTTCTCGTTACCAAAAGGTAGCGAGTTTGAATCCCGGTTTAGCCGAAGATCCGTCGTGTTCACTAATGGCGACTGGGGCACATAAAATATGTCGGGTCGCAATGTCCTCCATGTTCCCATTACAAATTAATACCTCTGGGGGTGGTTGGAGCCAGACTATGGGTCTTCTCTGATTTCATTGTCTAAATTGGAAGATTCAGATGGTACTGCCACCTATGAGCCAAAAGTCGTACTTCCACCTTCGTATGAGGGTGCTCTATTCAAAAACGGAAGACTCTCTGACTTCATTCGCCTAGTCTCTGACGGGCGGGCTTGGCGTTGATAAGTGTCATCAGTAACAACATAACATAGCTCAAGATCGCGAGATATTTTTACTAAATGAAATATAACGTGATCGGTTTCCATCAACGGCCCAAATATGTTGCTAAATACTTATTCATGAAGGGCGATCGCTAGAAAATGCAAGGCTCTTTATTTGACAATAAATGGTATGCTTGCATACGAGGGCTAATTCAACCGGGGGCAACAATTTAAAACTTATTCCGTGCTACAGAGAACATCCATACCCGAGTTAGGAATTGAACTCGCAAGCAATTCAAATGGAAGACAAGGGATAAAGCAAGCCAATATTTCATGTTTGTGTTGTTTTAAAAATAGAGTTTTAAATTTCGTCCACAGTGAGTGTGAAAAGACTGTTTTCAAGTGACACATTTACTAAAACTAACGATTATTTCACCTGTTAAAATAGATGCATTCATGCTGGGGCAACATGGGATTCCTAAAGCAGAAAATAAGTCCCTAGCATTTTGTTTTTGTGTTGCTAAATTTCCATCCAAAAATATGCCGTCGATTTACTTTAAGTCTTGATTTCGCTCTCTATAGTTCAAGAATTTTCTTTGAAAATAAGGTTTTCCTTTACACGGAAACAATTTAATATTATATTACTCCTCTTAGCAGAGATGATCAACAGTTTTGATGCAATGGATCTTTCGGCAGGCAGATTTTCTTTCAGAATTAGACTTCGCTTTTTTATTGTATTTCTTTTTAGTTTTTAAATATTTACCTATATTTGAACAATTTTATGACTAGGTTCAAGATTATTTTTTTCTATTTTTACTTGCGATGCAAAGTGTTTGTCTTTTCAATTTTAATATATATTTTATGATATGTATATTTTTATTTGAAATACAATGGTTAAGATTTTTTATAAACTTTTATAATTTCACAACAAAAAAAAAACTTTTTTTTTCCAAGTAAAAATTCAGTAACCCCCTTCAAAGTACATATACCCAGGTATAACACTGAGAAGATGAAACATCCAAACTTTTATTTCAAAATGAAAATAAAAAATAAAATCGTTTTCCCTAAACGCAATACTAAAACGCAAACTATTTTTTGTTAAGGAAAATATGTATAAAGTAAATTAATTTTTTAAAGCTATAATGCAAAATAAACAATTTTAAAAAACTTAATTTTAAATTCCATTCCTGTATTTCCATTTAAATTTTGCACGAGATTTAATGTAAGATACAGAATTGGAATATAAAATAATTTTAAAATAAATAAACGTATAATTAATACATTCAAAAATAAAATCGTAGCAAACGATTATTCCATCAGTTAGAAATTTTATTTCAAAATGGCAACTAGAATAAGAATTCGTTTTCCAAAAACCGCGAATTAAATATTAAAACTAAACTATTAACTAATTTTTTTTTTTTACAATCAAAGCGTGAAATGAAATAAATTAAATCTTTAAAATTTTCACATGTTTGGTGAATTTAAAGTTGAGTCGTAGGGGGAAGGGTATTTTTATATCAAGGAAACGGAGTTGTGGTTGTTAGACTTTGTGGTGTCGCGGGATGCATTACAGCTGTTCTTTTAAAGACAAGACTGATAATGGCGTAGAGAAAGAAAACAAAAATAGACAAGCAGTGTGCGATTTCAAATACAAGAAGCGAAACAGCTTATTTAAATATTTCTCTTCGCTAAGGTATGTTAATTTGATTAATCACCAAAAGAAATTCAATATCTCCTTTATCTTAAAAATTTAATATTCTATCCGATAAAAATATAAAATACTATATTATTAATTAATTAGATTTCTTAATTATTTGTAGTGACGTCAAACTGAATTTTTCCAGTAAGAATTTAACGTTGAAATAATGATAGTTTCACTATCAAGTTGTGTTAACAGTAAACTCGAAAATTACTGTATATCACTCAAAAATGCTTAAAATTAAAACTATACATTTTCTTGGAAAATTTAAAAAAAAAAAATTATGCTTTGTAAGGCAATCTGTTCTTTTGTTTATTTATGAATTATGATAATTTCAGTGATAACAAATAACAAATCTTAAATTTCTAGTATAAAAATATATAAAATAATGAAAATTATTTCAAAAATAACAATATTTTAAAGTGATAACAAATCAACTAAAAAATTCACCTAAATATTTTTTTTAAATGTACAACAGTTTTACATTTATATTTACGAATGATATAATCAAAATTAATTTTAAGTGTTAAAAGATAAATCAAAGATTTGCTGTCAAAGTTTGAATAGTCAAGGGACATGTGTGTGAAAACATTGACTTAGAGAATCTAAATTATTTTAAGTTCAGAGTTGTCGTAACTGCGAGTGAATAAGACGATAATTTAATTTAGAATTAACATAAGTAAAGTTTAGATCATACAGTCAGAAAAAAACATGAAACCTAAAAGGGCTATCTAAGCTGATTAAGTTCAAATGAATTCCAGTAACGCTATTAATTTTTACAAAAATATGCAACGAACTAAAAATGAAAATGTATCTGCCCGTGACATAAAGATAACATATAGGTTGCAAAAATTAAAAAATCAAGTTTTAAAATTAAAAGTCCTATTGGATGAAGAAAAATGAGTTAAATATTACTGAGATTAAGGGGCCATAAATAAAAAATTTGGTTAAAGTTTTATTTTAGCACACCGCTTGGCAACTGCTAAAAGAATGGCGACGAACACTTTGTCGCCAACCAAAATGACGTGATATCACGTGACGACGAGATTTGAAAATCACGATTTCGAATATTTTATTTTACTAAGCTATTTTTTAGTGACTTTATCAATTTGAATATTGAGATCTCGAAATTTCGTATATTTAATTTTATTTGCATTTTTATGTAATTTCAATCAATTTTGGATTTTCAATATTTTGGATTGCTTTTAAAAAGTGTTGGGTAATAATGGTTGCCATAAAATGGGAACCAAAAAAAGTGCAGTTCGAAAATAGTCATATGAATAGGCACTTTATTTTGCTATATTAAAGAATCCTGTTTGGCGTTGTTATCTGTTGATTTGGTTCCTCATTTCATCCTTGGCGATGGGGTGAGTCCAAAAAGATTCAACCAAATTGTGTGTCGTAATTTCTAAAGGAAAGTATTTATTAATCTCAGTTTCTTAGAGTGTACATTTGTTCTCACAATTTGTGTAGTTGGAATCATAACAAATAGTTGAGTAAATATTCGTAAGATAGTAGTAATACAAAACTATTTACATATTTTCATAAATACCTCATATTTTTTAATTATCTAAAAAAATTTTGGTTGGCTTTGAATTTATATTTCATCTAACTGGCTAATTATATTAGAAATATTTATGTCTATTGCAAATTTATCCAAAGGGAAGATTTTTGAAAGATAATGAATACTGATCTCTCTTGACGGAGAATTGGGGTGGATTACTGATTATCTATAATCAACAGATTATGTACACAGATCAGTCATGGCAAGAAGATATGAATACCAATTAGTCAAAGTTAGAAGGTAATGAATATTGATCAGCTAGGAGTGGAAGACAATGAATACCGATCAGACAATATCGAAAAATAATGAATTCCGATAAACAAGGCTGACTTGGTTAATCTTTGACATTAATTTGAGAAATGCCAGGAGATATTTGCATAAAAATTACTTAAGGTAGCATCACATAAGGAACATTTTAAATGAATATTTTCTTATAGAATATATAAACATGTTTCTTGCTGTTTGGTGAAATTAATTTCAGTTCATAGACAAGAAATAAGCAAAAGTAATGAAAGTGAAGGCATGTTTGCAATGAATACTAGACCTCTTACCCTTGCAGCTACAGAGGAATTGGGCTTCTCTAAGAGGTCCCATAGGAATTTCTGGTACTGGGCACACCGGTGGTGTCCGAACTCATCCTCGTCCCTCTGCCTGAGGGACTCTGCCTCCTTCCGCATCTCCTCCTGGACGTGCTCCTTCTTCTGGTGGTACTTGTGCTGGCAGCAGGATTCCAGGTAGAGCTCATCAATGCCCCAGTAGTTGAGGTCATCGCTGAATGCCAGGACGCACATCTCCTCCACCAGGTGGAGCTTGCCCGTTCGGTAGAAGTTGAGGACAGCGCTGAAGGACCTTGGGTGGCGATCGAAGAAGTATTCATTGTCCATGATACTGGAAGACACAGCACAATTTCAGCAATATATTACCACTTAAATATTTCTCGGAGTGGTGAAAATGCGCTTTAGGTCCCTTCCTTGGCGCGTTTTCAAAAACACCGATGCCATGGCGAAAATTTTACCGCTATTTCAAAGTGAAATTTAATTAGGGACCAATGAAAAGGCCAAAACAAACTAGTAATTAATGAGCACGCGCGAGAAAACGCTTCAAATTCGTGGATTGGCGAAGTAGGGGACCTAAAGCGCAAATTAACCCTCGGAGTAATTGATTTAATCTTGTAAACTATATATCTAAAAAGTAGTAATAAATGTATCATAAGAACAAAACAGAATACACATAAATTTCAATTAATGTTTTTCAGGACAATCTTCCTCTCACTTCCTTTTGTGAATTATCATTTTATTCAATAATCAATTTTATACCATAAAAAGTTCTAAGGGATGTTAAGATGAGCATCTTTATGACGATAGTTATTTGGTTTGGTTGACGTTCCGCAGTCATTTTTGGAATAAGAGCTAATTGAATAGAGACCTACAGTTTAAAACATAGACTCCGAACCACTGAAAACATCCAAGCATGTATGTATTCTTAATTTGACAAGAACTATACTTTTTAAAAATGATTTTGAACCAATACAATTATCTGCGATTGAGATAAAGACGAACTCTCACACTTTTAATCGATTTTCAGATAGACTCAATCAAATCCTATTTAAAAAATCTTAAAACTACTTTTGAATAAAAGCACATGGTTGATAAAGTCAGCTATAATTGTTCGTACAAAGGCGTATTTTAAACAAATCGATTTCTTTCATTCGTATGTTTATAGTAGACTAGTTACATTTTTTACAACTTTAGTTCTGAACAATTATTCAAACATTCCCAGCTTTTACAGCCGATTTCTTAATTATCAAAATAATGTTACTTTCATTGCTACAAACTCAATTTATTTAATAATAAATTTCATATTCAATATACTGATTGCATACTGTTACGATAAAAATGGAAAGTATAAGCATTTGTATGAATTTCTTATATTTTCGTTTTACCTGTTTCATTGAAAAATGCAGTTTTGAAAAAAAAATATTTATTAAAGTTTGTTCAAAACACTTTACGACAAAATCAAGTTTTGAATCATACTAAAAATAAACCGAATGAGACGTGCAATGCTTGAAAATTTATGGCTACGAAGTTACTAAAATTTTTTTTTTTTTTTTTTTTTTTTTTTTAAAGTGTTTCAAGGCATTTCTCATCAGCAAAATATTGGAAAAACCGAAAACACGTTTTCTACATGAGTAAAAAGAATTCTTTGGAAAAACCAAACAAATAAGGAAAATAGTGTTAAGATTTAAATAAAATTGCACTACGGGAGAATAAAATTAAGGGTGAGATCCGTTTTAATGCATATTTTTTCTGTACCATTGCAAGTATACATATAGTGCAATTTTTTTAAAAAAAAAAGTACTCCGTTCTTGAAGCAGCCAGAGATCCGCTGTTAGCACTGCGGCATAAGCGATGGTACAATAAAATCAATTGATCGTTAATTACGACGTACATTAATTAGAAATATTATAATCAGGCCATGTTTCATTCCGAACGTTTTTGTTTTAAATTGTGAGAAAAATATGTCAGTATTTTTTTTTTCCTCCAGAGTCCCATTTAAAATAAAAAATCCGTACGAATTTGGCACAAACAGAATGAAGATATTATTTATTTATAATATTTCTAACGGATTTGATATATTCAGAATTTTGTTAACCCTGATAAAATAATCTGAATTTATTGTAAAGTAAAGAGTTAAATTAGAATAAAACCATTCGAAAAATAAATGCCTCTGACCTATTCAGTGTTTTCGAATGTTATCCACTTTCTGTTAAGGAAATTGTTGGAAGAAAAAAATTGTTGACTAGACAATTTTTCATAATTCTAGACTATGTCTAGTCGAACACAGATAAGCATTGCTTCATAAATCCAGCAAAAACGCTTGTGGAAAGTATACATTCAATGAATCATTTGCATTGTGTAAACAATAACAAAAGTTGTTTTTACAAACTTTAGCGCATTTTATGTTTTAATTTTCTAGAGAAAAATTCTACTTTAATGATAATAATCCTTCTTACTTGAGCTTTTAGCTTTAAAAACAATATTAGAAAACATTGTAAGGCATACATTTCTTTTTTTTTTTTTTTTTTTTTTTTTAAATTAAGGGTTAGAGAACGTGATCTACACGTTTTTCAATCAGAAAATATATATATTTGCTGACACAATTTTAATATATTATTCACTCTCGCTAAATAAGGTGAATATTTCATGAAATCAAATAGAATTTCCAAGTACAAAAATTAGACACTGTAGTGTGAAACAAATGACGAATTAATTATGGTTCTAAATGGGACCGATATCTATCAAGGTTTCACCATTCTCAAACTTTTTTTGTGGGGGCACACTTTTCCCTTGGCGGCACAGACCGAAAAAGATAAGTTTAGAACTTGCATAATGCACTATGGGAAATAGTTAATGATAATAATTTTGAATGCAAAATATATATAATATGAACAACAAAATTAACAGTGTGTTTATGAAGGTATTCTTTACAATGTAATAATAAAGATATATTTAATAAAAACTTGAGCTGGTCTTTTTATTTTATGATTTTATTTATATTGGATGTAAAAATGATAAAGCTACTCTATTTTTTTTGCATTGAAGTCTCATTTTTCGTTTTCATGTTGGCGAATACTGAAAATCCGAGTTCAAACACATAAGAAAAAAAAAGTTGCAACTGTAGATATACTGGGAACATTTGAAATTTCTTCACGTGGGACAAATATTTTTCTTTAGGAAAGGTCACAGTGATCGAAAATAAAAACAATTTTTAACTGTTAAACAAGTTTTCTTTTACAGCATTTTTCTTTAGTTTAAACACACTTTTATTTTATTACGAGTGTGCTTAAATCAAAGAAATATTTAGTAATAAATAGAAAGCTTTCATAATTAAAAAAAAAGTATAATTTTTACCATATACATTTTTAAAACTTGGTGGCACATTTTAAGAATAAGCCGCAAACAAAAGCTGCGGGGCACAGTGGTTGTGAATCGTTGAAATGATGGGTCTTCAAAAATACGCTGATTCTTGATTGACGGTGACCACGCCCACAGAGGCCGTTGAAAATTATTCTTAATTTCGTAATTATTTCTTTATAAGCATTTAAATAAAAATATTGACGCAATAAATCTTTTTCTCTTGCCCTTAAACATTTTCCTAATTTTTAGCAATGGAAAATAAAGTGTGAAAATTAGATTTTAGTTGGTTGGTTGGGTTTTATGGCGCAAGGTCCAAAAAAGGACATGCTGCGCCAAAATTAGATTTTAGAGACCATGCATTATTTTAAAATATAATTAAGTAATCTATAGCTTTGCCTACATTGAGAAACCCTATTCATGTTATTTAGAAATGATATGCTTACTAACTCCAAGAAAATTGATTTTTTAAATAAAATTTTAAAATTATTAGAAAGAAGTATTTTCTAGAATGCTTTCTTATTAATATTGTTTTATTTTCGTTAAATTAATATGTACTTTGATGTATAGAGCATTACTTTTTCGAAAAATAAGTATAGAAACACACGGATACTATTATTTAATTATTTTTTAATTATAATGCTCTACTACTTACTATAGGATTTCCACTTTTCAGACCTACAAAATGAGGAAGATGACAACTTATCTAGTGGGGCACTTAATGTGTGTGCCATCGTTTGCACGTAAGTGGATCTGTCTTCATAATTTAGAAGCAGGGATCAAGCGGGAGACCCTTAGATTTGGCCTATCACCCTCAGAGGTATCATTTCACATAGAGGACATCGCGATCATGATGTATTTAACGTGTTCCAGGCGCCATCAACGAACACGACGGATCTTCAGTTGGGTCGAGATTCGAACACATTACCTCTCGATAACGAGCGCCTAAATTAATCATACTACTGCAGCCCCCCCCCTCTATCTCATTTAAAACTCATAAATACATTTTAATTTCCTGTTGCATATATTGTCTCTTAAGAATTTATTACTTTTAAACTTATTTACATAATATGTGAATTGGTCAAAATCTCAGAAACTATGTGCAGGTGATTACCAAAAAAATATCCTTGAATAAGAATGACATTTAAGAAAGGGATTTATTATAGAGAGTATTAAAATATTATCCTATACTACGTTTTTATATTTAAAATATTCTATCAAGTCAGTATGAAGCAGCTTTTAAAATGGTGGTATACAGGGCTTCGAACCAGAACTAAACCGGTTTATTTAATTATCGGTTTATGTTGGGTCTATTTAACTTCGTTTTGTTACTCTATAACCAACTTATCTATATTTTCCTCATTTAAGGTCAACCATATGATTATTACATGTACCAAGTGAAACTAAGTTAAATGATATGCCAGTAATTAGGGGAGGGGTTTTTTTTTTTTAAGTAAATAGATACATTTTTTACATAATTATTGCACACTCAAGTGCACCACGTGTGCGAGGAGGGTACATATAATCGGCATAATCATGAAACTAACTATCAAATGCAATTTTAATAATGTATTACAATGCCAATGTTCACAGTTCTTGTCATACATGCCAATTAATTGTATCAATATTAATACTAGTTTTAAAAAGCTAATATCGATTTAATTTTGATAAAATTACATTCTTTCTTTGTGATAGAATGATATTTTTAATGCAGATAGAAATATACAAGAAATAAAATTATTCATTTGGAACTGAACCGAAAATGAATTTTGGAGGAACGAAAAGAACTGAACTGAACTAATAACATTTGTTGAACTGAAACAATACCGGAATGAAGTAAATTACGTTTCGAAGTCCTGCTTTGTATGCTTTTAATTTGTTGTCCCAAAAACGTAAAATGTTATACCCCAGACTTTCAAGGAGGTCAAATTATCTGGAGAAACTGACCAAAACATTTTATAACCATTTCAGTTTTTAGTTTGGTTGACGTTCCGCAATGGTTTTTTTGGACGCGAGGACTAATTGTTGACCGGGACCTATAAGTTAAAAGGCACTCAGAACGATTACGAATATCTACGGTCAATGTGTGTCTCGAACCCATGAGTTTTTAACAGGAGAGCAGGACGCTTTACAATTGGCAAATATTTCAGCTAGCCATTTCTAAAGATTGGAAGGAATACCAGCATTCTTCCCAGTACCTACCAGTTAGACGGAAGTTGCTGCGTGGGAGTTCTCGTAATTTTAATCCATGAACCAAGAAGGCCCCCAATACTTAAACATTCACAGTTTCATTATTATTATTATAGTGTTCATAACTTACACTCAGAGAGCAAGACAAGCTCTGCAATGCAAAACAGCTGAGGACACTAAAAAAGCGTATGTAAGAATGTTGCATATTAATAAATGTCATAATATCCATTGCAAAGCTCGTGTTAATGGCTAGATTGCTGGCTAACCATATGAACGTTTGTCCAGTAGTAAATGGTACTAGGAATAATAGAAAATAGAACATTCATTCAATGGAATATATTAATGCAGATGTGTATTGCCAACAAAAAAGAAATAAATGTAAAACTATCGCAATTGGTTATACCTAGCCAATCAAAATCCAATACTTCTGGACCATCAACATTTGAAAAAAAAATGTCACAAGATAAACTTTGGAAAATAAAATATTCTTATGATTGTATGATCTTTAAGTTACAAGTCCTAGTACAGTCCCGATTATCCACGAATAAGCTAAATTATAGGAAGGCGGGAAAGAGGAAAGGTGATATTAACGAAGAAATAAAAATATACTAAAATAAAATTACGAATCAATTTGCTTTACACACACAAATTTTTAATGTTAGACTTCTGGATGTATGAAAAAAAAACTTAATCTGCCCTCCTGATGACTCTCCTGACCTTCGTTTCTTAGCAGCTAAGTTTTGTTATTTCTGGAAAATCAATGTCGACAACCTGGACTTATACTTGCTGCTCAGAGTACACAATAACTGTTTCAAAAAAATTTCAACTCTTACTTTACGGGGCTTATTACTCAACAGTCTCTGGTTCATCATCACTATTAGCAAGTATCAGTTCATCGTTGGTAGTCCCATTCTGACCGTCTGCCAATTTCTTGTTTCAATGACGGATGCATCTTCACATTGGGGATATGTTGGCCTAAAGGAAAATATTTTCTTGTTTGCTTTCAGTGGTTTTTCCATTTTTCACTTATCAGCAATCTCGTGAGCTCGCAGTAGTTTCTTCAACGATATTGTTTCGGAGACTTGCGATGTAATAGGTCACCTCTTTCAGATTTATGGTTTTCCTCATTCTGAATCAAGTCTTAGTCAACTTCAATTTTTATAGAAAACTTGAAAGACGCATTCTTTATCGACAATCGAGATTCTGGAAAATGAAACTACAATAAAAACACACCGAACTCAAAAATTTACTGTGAACGAATATCCTCACTGCGTACTCAACCTTGAAGAAAGAAACATTTGCTAACTGCAGAATAATGTAAGAAAATGTACAATCCGGAAGTGTGTGTGTGGGGGGGGGGGAATTATACAGTCAAGTACTGTACAGTCAAAAATACGTCGTTATTAAGAAAACGAGCACACTCACTGACACAGGGACCGCTGTGGCCTGGTGGGTTCGGTATCATTTCAGATGGATGCGTTCGTTCTCAATATTCGAATGTAGTAAGTTCGAATCCTGACTCAACGAAAGATTTGTCAAGTTCATTAATGGCGGCTGGGGTACTTTAACTATGTCATGGTCACAATGTCCTCCATGTGAAATGATACTTCTGGAGTTGGCAGGCCAAATATCGTGAAGTCTTCTGCTTGGTTCCCTCTTCTAAATTACGAAGACTCTCACCCGGTATCTTCTGACTAGTGGAGCCCAGCTCAGGGCTAGGTACAAGGAAGCATGTAGGTGCAACAATACTCACTAACGTCTGTTAACTGTCGAGAGTCTATTTTTCAATGATTTTAGTTGCATTGATTAAATAAAAATGTAAATATAGCTAGTACAACAGATAATTGAATGACTGTTGTCGGGACTTTATTATTTGGGTAACTTTTTTTTCCGGAAGGGAAGACTGATTCAAAGGTTATTTTCTGATGTCACTAATATTTTGGAATATTTATGATCCCAAATATTGTCACTATGGGACGCTGGTGCAGTTTGGATGTATGGAAGAAAGTGCTATCTCAGGTATGACCACGTCAATTGACCTTGGTTCAAAATTACAAGGTGGTTGGTGATGGACGAGTATTTTGACCCTGTTACACTAAAGGTATAGTCCAGGGCTCACCTGGACCACAATGCAGGTATGCCACTATGAGAGTTGCAAATATTGATAGTGTATATAATTCATGATTGATACCGTTTTAATAATGCAATTTTTTTTTTTTTTTTTAGTTTCTGATTTCATATCAAAATCACTCATAAAACAAATAATAATTTACACAAATATCTTTGAATACCAAATTTGATTAAAACTTTGAAAATTGTATGAGTTAAAATGAATTTAACTTGTAAAATATTATGAAAAATATAATTTTTTTTTTTTTTTATCTTGTATCAAAAATATTACACACGTTTATAGAACCACGAAGATTAAAAAAATAAATCAGTAGTTCCTAAGACACAAGTGCCCTTGTCTCTCGTTAAATAAGTTATTATATAATAATTGTTTATCGTTAAACATTTTTTGAAAAGCCTCATTATTAATAACATCAAATTTTTGATAGGGAAAAGTATCCATACCTGTAATCGTCGCACAACTCCATAATCGCTTCGTGCGTGTTACAGTCTTTCAGCCTGCCAAGTCTGGTGTGTGGCAAGTTTTCCAGGGTCCTCCAGAGGACCTCGTGCTTCACACCGCCCACATTGATGGTCACTCGCTTGCTGAGTGTCCGGCTCTTCATGATCATGAAGGGTTCCGGGGGCAACGAAGAGGTGGACCTGGACTGACTCCTCCGCAGCACTTGCTGGGGCAGTGCGCCCGCGTGGGGGAGGGAGCTCGACTGCACGGCAGCCGTAAAAGGTACGACAGGAGG
>JAPDSC010091643.1:208-20484 GCA_026290005.1 Latrodectus geometricus | reverse complement strand
TATATATATATAATAGTCATTCAATAATAAAAATAAATAGTGAATTTAAACAAATTGTAAATAATATCTTAGCCATTATAAAGATATACTATTATACATAGATATACATGTGTTGTGATGTTAATGTGTAGAATACACACAACAGACGAACAATATCTACATAATAATGCAAAGGTTTGCTAGTGCAGATTTTACTAATACTTGTACGTAGAAAGGTCTTACAGAGGAGTTAATTCTATAAGCATCTAAGATATATTCCATATTTCTTTTGTTATATACCTCACCAAATGTGCCTATTTGTCGTGGTAAGTGGTTAAAATAAAATACGAATAGTAAACATTAACACTAAAATTAAAATGATGAAATAAAAAAGTGAAGCGTTGGATAGATAGAAACGATTTAATTTTAACCCCGTATTTGAGAAATTATCTATGTAATCCCCAATGTGTAATGAAACTCTTATTTCCAATTTATAGTGTCTATTAGAAGAAAGGCTGAAAAGATAGTCCAGGAGTAAAATATGCCATAATTCCATTACTGTGAATCGTATCAGACATACTAAAGCTTATAAGTTTGTTCGCGATATATTTGCTGCCAAAAGAAGTTTTATTTTAAAGTTATTGTTTCCAAAAGTTTTCATGAGAAATACGAAGAATTAATAAATATCTGCATTTTAATTCTAACTTTCGTAATCCTTTTAACACATTCCAGACATAGGTCATATATTGGGTTGCCCGGAAAGTTCGTGCCAATTTTCGGTAGGTAGCGCGAGAGACCTGACTGAATATATCACAATTATTGAAAACAAATGACATGTCTACATATTCTAAAAGAGTTCGCTTCAGCCATATTTGAAAAACTGTTTGGTTACGATTCGTTAATTTTTATCAGTTTTGTAAACCTTAGAATATGGTGGCAAATAAAATGAATTACAGGCATTTAACCCTTTCACTACGAGCTTTTTTTTTTTTTTTTGGTTGCATAAACTATGAGTAGGGCACACTAGAATGCTAAAACTAAGATGATATATTTTTAGGAAAATTTTAAACACTGATTTAGGACCGGGACATATATGTCCCATCAGTCCTGACAGAGAAGCGTTTCTGTCCCAAAAGAATTTTTTGAAATTTGCTTGGGACGTATGTGTCCCGTTAGGTGCGAAGGGGTTAATGTTTTTCTTTTTTCAAAAGGGAAAAAATGCCATACAAGCGGCAAATAAGATATGCACTGTTTATGGCGAGGATGCTGGCTGAAGGAGTTCCCTATATTGGAAAATTTCGACTCTTTGGTTGAGATCACAACTCATTTGAACAAATATTTTGCTGAGAAATCTGAGAGATTCTGGAAGAAAAGAATTCTCACGCTACACGAAAGATGGAGAATAGTTGTGGAGCAGAAAGGCACCTATATGATTTAAAAAATGTATATCAGTATTTAAATAAGCTGCGTTTTAACTGGCTAAAATATTGGCTCCTGACTTTCAGGACAACTCGTTATATTGTTGAGATTGGTCATTGTTCGTTAAAAGGAAATTTTCTTTCCTTTGTAAATTTTGATTTGATATAACTACTGATTGTCTACATGTTATAGTACAATAATCAGTGACCCAATACCTATTCTTCTACATTGAATAATTACACTATTAAAGCAAGATGGTGACATTGATTATATACATTAATTAGTGTGATATATCTGTATAAGCTAGAAAATAAACTAAATGTTTTCAAAATGGCTTTATTGGCATCAATTCTGATAATAGATGACGACATGAGGTAACGTAGCTCTAATCTCGTTGATATTATTTCTGAAACTGCAAAAAAACTTTAAATATATTTTATAGAATTATGTATAAACTTCTATATTATGCTTACCAGGCATTAAATTATTTGAAAGAATTTAATTCTCTATAGCTGTAGGTAAAAAAAAAGCTTTTAGTATCTTATATCAATATGTCAATTCTATAAAATCAGCATATTAAATAGAAAATAGTTGTGAAAATTAAAAACTCAAAGAAAAGACTTGTTGAGTTAAGAACTAGAATATGTCCTATATGCCTGAATTTAAGATTCTAGTACTGTTTTTTCATTCTATTTACCACAAAATCCATTCCACTATCTAAAAGAATTTACAGTTTCCTTAAAAATTAATCATTATTTACTGATGGGACACAACCAAATTATTTCAAATGCCTAACAATTATAGATCCAACTGAAATATGAAATCAATAATTAAACCAGTATCACCTCGACAAATTTTAACATCATCAAAATTAATGCTTTTGGTATTTTGACATTTTGGTTTGTAAATTTAATGTAAACATATTCATATATCTGCTTCAAGAAAAGTTTGTAATGGCTTCACTCTGCAGCCAAGTCATTAAAGCCTTTCCATCAAAACTACCAGGTAGTTTTTATAAGCTGTTTATCCTAGAGGTAAAATTACTCATAAAAAAATGCTATAATTGATAAAATGCTAAACTTGCTATAATTCTTAGACTAAGTCTCTTTTTGAAAAATATTAATTCTAATATCTGTTAATGAATCAGTAATTTAATTATAACTCAATCTAAAGAAACAAATAAAAAATAAAAAATTCATAAGGATGCTGTTGCACTCTTCTAGATGTTCCCGTGAATGAATTTAGTGATTGAGGGTTCAAATAACCTTTCTAATAATTATAAATATTATCAGTAATACACATATATTCATGATTATTGCTGTTGAATTGGATATCCCATCATCGTAACAATACGGATGAAAAATATGATCCCAATTTAGAATTCCTTTTTTAATGTTTAGAAACAATGTATTTAGAATATGTATGTCTAACATATGGTATATTGGAACCATGGCCCTCATAGATATAATCCCAGCTTTTTCCAGTTACTACCGGAGAACAAAAGTATATTAAGCATTCTGATATTTCATAGCACTTCTTTTGAGGTACATTTCAAACATTTTCTGAGTTTTTTTCTTGGTGACACTAGATTAAAGCCTATTATTTTAGGGACTCTTACCAAGACACCATGGTTTTTGTTCGTTGTCCCCTTAATCACAATAAATTTATTTTCAGGTTGTTTTCTTCATCTCAGAAGAAAAATCCTTTCTAGGTTGTATGCACATAGAATATAAAATTAGAATATCAAGGAAGTTCAATTCTCAGAATAAATTTCTATCAAAAACATGTTTCTTTGCTATTAAAAAATTATTTTAAAAAACACTATGACATAGAGGATACAAAGTGGCTTTAAATATTTGCGGTAACTTCTCCTAAGATTGATAGAGAAGTGTATAAATCTGAAAAAGATTAATAACTTTAGAGTTAGAATACGCTTCCAAAGTTTCTTTCAAAAGAGACACAAAAACATCTATCGTTAATGAGAATAACTATTAACAACATGTAAAGTTTTATTATATTTAGTAGAATTATTCCATCCACACACAAAACTGATTTGTACATTATAAATTTTAAGGTATTTAACACAATTTACTCATAGAACACAGAAGAATAATTTTATTTACTAGGTCTAAAAGTCTACTTTTTACATCATTTGTCAAATTAATTATTGCTACATCAAAACAAAGTGCATATTTCATTGAAAAATTATTTTTGTAATTGCCTAATAACACTGTAGTAAATTATTAGCAATCCCCTCAACACATTAGAGATTCTATTAATATTTTATTTCCTCTTAGATATGTTATTCATTTCTCTTTTACATATTGTAACCTTTCATCAGAAAATTACCATTAAGTGATTTTTCAGGTTTCATATGATGTTTCAAAGTGTCAAATAAGTTAAAAGCAACACACACATAATACACAAGCCCTCAAAATCTTGATTTATAGTTCACCGCCTTTTGACAATCTGATCCGAATACTCTGCTCGCTTGATTAATGAGTCCAGAGAAAAATAGTTAAAAGCAACAGTAAAGGTGAATAATGGTTATAATGTTAGTACGAAAAATGAAAGAAATAATACCATTTTCAAAAGTAATTTGGCTTCTATAAGACTCTCTTTTTATTCCTAAGTTATTTGAGAAATCTGGAGAATTATCCTTTTACTTTTGACTGGCACATATTATTTATTTCTTCTCTCAAACCACGAAAGCAATAAAAATAAATGGGATTGCGCACATTAAAAATGTTCATAAATGTTATTTCATTAAGTTTGTTTACTTTTGAACAACAGTGACTTTATTTTTTAATCATAATAATAAATCAACTTAAAATTTGAACTAAAATTTAGATTTCGAATTAAAAGTATAAAATATAATTTCAATTTTATTGAAAGTTTGAAACATTAGTGAGGTTTCATATTAATATAGGATGTATTCCGTAATTATTTAAACATTATTCTAATTCAAAAATTTTAAATCAATTAAGCATATTCTATCGTTTATTTACTTAAAGAAACGTAATTACGTAAAGATTACGTAAAAATTTATGTAAAGAAAGGATTACAGATTACAAAGGAAACATATCTTTAAAACTTCTTCGTTATCTTTTAGATTGCTGACGTTCATGCGGGGAAGTATTTAGAAATTTAGTGGTCCATTTAGTAAATCAGAATTTAAAACAAGAGGTGAAAGTATTGATAAATAATAGGTACTCCTGACTTTGTACCTAACCTTATAGTTGAATATTTTCTATTATCATCTACAGATCAGTTGGATTTAGATTCATCTTCCAATTTGGAGGGAAAACATCCAAATCTACTTCACTTTGCAACCTGTGATCAAACTAATTTTCTTAATCACTAAGAAGTTAGAATATAACAAAAATAAATCAGAAGAATATTTGATTTTTTATTTACCTTACACGTCAATAAATCTCAAGGTCATTTTTATGATTTCACCAGAATTTGTCTCCAGACTATGTTGATTGGGATACTAAGAATTTATGAATACTTTAAATATAATTATAACTCCTAATGTTTGTTTACTGATATGGGGTAAAAAAATATAAGACTGTAGTTGAAATTCAAACCAAGGCAACATATTGTTGTTGAAAATTTAGGATGTAATTGAAGTTTATGGATTTTATCTCATTAATTCCTTGAATAATTTCAAAGCTAATATTTATATGAATCTAAAAATGAATTGTATTTAAAAATGTAACATATGATTTAATAACTGTAACTTATTATTATCCAGGTATAAATAAGTATATAACCAATCAGTTACTTCTTAAAAATTTTAAGAAATATGATATATTGCACAACTGTAATATAAATAATTTTATAAGGATATATAAGTTTTATTTTCAAAATTTTTAAGAAAATGGAAACAGTTTAATATGTGAATTTAGGTTTCCAGGCTTAATATTTAAGTTATAAAATGAAGTCAAAGTTTATAGGAGTACGTCAAATGAATTAAAAGTAAATTTACAATACTCAATTAAAATAATTTAAATTCATTTCCTCTAACAAATAATTTAATTACAAATAAAAATTATCAATTAAAGATACTTTTAATGAGTCCTTTTAGTGATGTACATAATTTCAATCTCAAATTCAAATTTTAATTACTTTCCTTTGTGAAAGTAATCATATAAATATTTCATTCAAAGAAATTAAATTCATTAAAGGCATAGTAATTTGAGAATGGATACTATAATGTATGTAATTAGCGTTATGAAGATAATTACTTTTAAATTGAACAATTTGAAAAAGTATGAAAAAAGATTATTTAGGACTAATAATGTAATACATTATAAATTATACCATGTGTAGATAAATAATCTTCCAATTATAGTGGTAAAGAATTCAAAGTAAATTAAAAAAAAAATAGTACAATTCAAAAACAAAAAGTAATTTCAAATTTCCAAATATATTTTAGAATTTGATTACTTTAATAAAATTACGAAGTTTATGTAATGAATAATTGCTAATATTTAATTAATACGTAAAACTTCAGTAAATGTAGAATATAATTTTGAATAATAGGAAATATCAAAGCAAGCGTAGAATTTTATGTTATTTTTCTCAACTAGTTTAGTCTTCAAAAAATTTCTTTACGAATCTTTTTTTTTTCTTTCTAATTTGGGAACTCAGCCTTATAATGAACCACAATATTTTCTGCAGTATGTTTCACGTACTTATAGGAAATGGTTTAACTTGCTATTTTTTATTGAACTCAACATTCTGACATTAAGATATTTCTGAATAAAAAAATATTGAATGAATATTTGAAATGGTTGAATAAATTATTTGATTCTATAAGAAATGTAATTTTCTAATAAACCATAAGTAGTTAACAAATGGATTATGGGAGTTTTAGTATTCATTTTAAAAATGCCAAAAATTTAGGATAAACAGTTAGATTAATTATTCCAGTTGTAACTTAGAATAAAGGGGTTATTTCAAAAATTCCCTTACTTTTACTTTACTTACCTTGATCATAGTATCTAGGTAAGATTATTTTACTTACCTAGATATTTTTACTGCGGAGTACAATATATTATGATATTATATATTATGATATTAAATACGTTACTGAATATTACCATTGACATTTCGGAAACGTTTTTACAAACTTTAGAAACTTCAAAAGAAATCATTTTAAAAGAAACTATTGAGTATCAAAATTACTATATTTATGTGTGCATTTGAAAAATTATCTTTCAATTATTAACGTTTGGGTACATTAAAATTCAAGATAAGTTTCAATATAGTTTTCAATAGAATATTCACTATATTATTATTTCGAAAGAGAATTTCATAAGCGTACTTCTAAGTTACATTAATAAATATATATATATATATATATATATATATATTTGAAATAGACTTATTATCAAAAATTAAAGAAACGTCATAAAATAGGGCTTAAAATAATAGTTATCAGAATAAACATATCTAGCAACAAAATTTTTAAATTCTTAAAAATGCATGCCAAATGTGTAATTAATTAAGTAACTATTTTCGCAACGAAAATTATTGTAATTTTTTCATTCACTTCGATTCCCCTATTTTCAAAAAATTCTATTCAAAATTTTAAAATGTTTTACAAAAGCATTGTCTGTAGATAAATTTTAATTAAAGTCATTTAGCTACAATAATTCTATAAACTCATATAAGTAAAACCAAAAATGAATCTATTGCAATAAAAATTATTGAAAAATGTATTTTAAAAAACATAATTACATTTTATTTGATTGCATTTTATTAAATACGTGTATTGAATATATGATTTAATTAATAAATGAATGTGATTTGTATCATCAAATTGCATTATTATTTTGCAACGCGTCAACGAGTTTACCTTATATTCATAGGGAATTTTTATTTAGTAATAAATTATAACTTATTAAGGTTCACTTTTTCTGTAAATCTTACGGTAGTATGAAGAGAATTACCACAGATAATTAATACATATTAAGTCACTCGTAATTTAATTTTCTGTACATTTACTGCATTTTCAATACGCAACAGTTGTTTTAACATAATGCCAAGAGTCCTTCTTTTTCCAAGAAAAATGTTATAATTAAATATTTAGAGTGGAATAGTGCGGATCCTCTAATTTGTTTTCATTTAATTTCCCAACTTAAAGAACATCTTCTAGAACAGAAATCCTTTTTTTATTTGGATTTTTGTTGGCTGGAAGAATCTGCAAAGATGCATTTTTAATTTATTAAGGAAATTTGTTCTCAAAGATATAGTGTAAGAGTGATGCAAAGTTAATTAAAATTAGTCTATTTTTATTGTTTTCAGTATAAAAGTATTATCATGAAATATTCCAAATGATTGGAATTTTTATCCTATTTTATAAATTATTATTTTATTTATTCGAATTATATTGTATTTTTAAATATTTTAACGTGGAAATGTTTCAGGAAAAAACTAATAATATTTCTAAAATGAAATACATTGTGATAAATGGTATAACATTTTTATAATATAAGTATTAAAATTTTTATATTACTTATACAAAACCAAAAAGACCAAAAAGTAATATCAATTCCAAAATCTTTCTCGAAGTTTTTTTTTTCTTAAATCTTCTTTAAAATCCTCAGTTATTAATGTTCATATAATTTATAAATTTAACTGACAAAGTTACTTATAAATTAAAATACAGAATTAATTTGTTTATTATCTAATAATTTTTGTCTTTTTTAAAAACTGAATAAATTATGTAGTTATTATATAAAAACCAATTCTAAATTCAATTTTAACGTATGTTTGTAATTATTAATCCACTCTAATTATTATAATTTTTTTCCACCATATTGGCCATTAAAAGGTGTGTGTGTGTGATTGTATTATTTATTAAACTACAACACAAAATATTTTACTTAAGAATATAAATAGGTATATATTAATTTCCTGTAAAACAACATATATAACGTAAATACTTTATGTTTGTTCTACTCAATATTTCACGAATTTGCTTTATTATAATATATCTTAATATCTGTATTCTACATTATCCGTTTAATCATAGAAACTTGAACACCCAGAACTCGGTGACTTATCAGTAGTGAAGATCAGGAGTAATAATTTATTGCACACACTTTACAGTATTATATATAACGTTCTCCGGAATGTAATGTTATAAGCATTGCTTGTCTGAGTTTAATCTCACCTACTGTACAAATGACAAATCACCTCTGCTAAATCGCTTGGAGTCCAAATCTCTGGTAAAACGAAAGCCAACATTGAGAGCTACCACATACACGTTAACTTCTCCCGTTAACTAGATTTCTAAATGGGAGACAATTCAAAGGCTGGATTTTGTATTTATAGATTTTTGCCTTACCTCTTGGGAATGGATTATATAACGCTAAATTGTAGGTTAAGTGCTGTTTCCTTTGCCCCATTTCGATTTAATACACTCTTGGTAGCCAATAGATAGTGAGTACATATAATGAAGTTTAGATCGTTGTTGAGGTTGATCCTCAACTAATGGATATCAACATCTAAGATGAAAATAACCCAATGGAGCCAAGAAATCAGATCCAATTTAATTTTTTATGAAAAGTAACAAAAGTGATAAAATTGTGCATTTATTTATTTTTTTTAATAATATTTAAGCGTTTTTTTTTCAAAATAGGCATACAATATTAGATAAAAATTATTCCAATAAGTAAAAAAACATTTAAAATTATTAATTTAATTTAATAGGAAATTAATTTGTTACTACGAATTCGTACTATCATAATTTATAATTAATATTCCTAATCAAGATACTTTGTAATGAGTAAATTTACATTAATTATAACAAATATCCATGTTATTTCTTTTTTTAATGATAGCTCAAAGCTAAATTGTAATACGAAAATAAAAGTGACTTCATTAAATTATTTTATAAGTTATATTTATAAAATTAAAAAATCTAACAACAATACATTTTTCAAGTTATAATATAATAGTATTAATACATAAAACAAAAAAAAAATAATTTTGGTTTTTGGTTCCAGTTATAGTCATGAATCGATGACTTCTGTAGCTTTAGTCGTTGCTTATATTAAATATTTTTTCAATTATTTAATATTTATTATTCGACTCATTAAAAGAAATCCTCAAAATATCAAAGACATCCTTTTGTTTAAAATAAAAGCAACCAAATTGTAATTAAAATTATGACAAATAATGCATTTTTAAATTTTTAGGATCATCAAACAAAATAAAATGATTAATTCAAAATACAGAAAATGCCACGTAGACTACTTCTAAATAGTATGAAACCAGAATTAAAATTAAGTGTATGTGCGCTAATATATATGCTTTTTGCTTAAGCCTAACAACTTGTTAAAAAGATGTTTCAAATATTTAAATGTCTTACTTTATGTTCTCTTATTATAGCAAAATCAATAAATTTTAATAAAAAAACAATTTTTAATTTTTAAAATATTTGTTTAATTCTATTTTTTTCTAATTTTTATTTTTTAATTTTTTAGGTGAACACTCATAAAATGTAACAAGAATTATAGAGAAGTTTATGCTTAAAGCATTGCACATTTGTTAGATCATTTTCTTAAAATTTAAGTTTTTAAAATGTTAGCATAATATGCTTTAGATGCATTAATTTCATATGAAATAGCTATTATGATAAAGAATTGGGGAATATCAAGTTCATTTTACGGTATTTTTATTTAATATAACATATTAGCTTTTCCCAATACTTCGAAGTACTGGAAAAAGCTAATATGTGTTAAACTGTAGCTAATGGCGAATTAATGCAATTATACTCAATCAATTGCTATTTCTGAAGAACGTACTCTCCCTTTTACCAGCTGTCTACTAATTGTCCGTCGACACATGACCCTGTCTATTATTGACAAATTTTCCAAATGACGCCAAGATGTTTTAAAGAATAATCATAGCTAACACATATGAAATTTCTATAAAAGAAAGGAAAAATTCCTTGTTTTCATTTTTAAATGTTCAAGCTCAAACTTTGTGAAATTTTCAAACGGAACATTCATTTGAGCAACTTATGTAAATAATTCACAGAATAAATTCATTTTGTAATAAAAAAATTATACTATTGAATTCAAACAAATTAAGAAGATGCATTTGTGGCTTATGCAAAACATATAGTTTTTATTGAGATACTTCAGAATTATTAAGAAAATGTTAAATTCTTAATGAGAAAATTTGCAAAAAATAAATAATAAACAAATAAGAAAATAAACAAAAAAAAGCACTGAATCATACCAAATATAAGATTTATTTAAATTATAAATAAATTATGCTTAATTGAATTTTTTGCAAAAAGAAGACAAAAATAAGAAATAATTTCATTTTAAAAGATTTTTTTAACAACTAATATTTATTTTAATCGCTTACTTTATATGCCTGGATTGCATGCCTCTATTATTTTCCTAACATAGTCAGCAGACAAGAATCAAAACTCATGGACGTCTTAATTTTGGTAAAGTAGATAAATTATATAATCGAGTAAAGTAATCTATCATTGCAAGAAATAAGAAGCATCAGTAGATTTAGTATTTTATTTTGACACATCGTAGTGTAATGTTAAAACACCTCCTTTGGTTGTGAAATATTCCAAGTTTGATCCCAGACCGTGCGCATTCATACATGTCTATCAGGGTGCTTACTTGAAGGTCTAGGTTCCTTCCCGTGGGACATTAGAACACGGTTTACTATCTGTAAAAAATCTTCCCGAAATGTAATTTACGAGGTGGTTGTTACAATACCTTACAACAATGTTAGACCGTTAGGATTAACATTTTTTTAAGAAGAGCATTGAAAAGTTTGCTGTTTTAGATTTCCTCATAGCTACATTTTTTCAAAGTTGTTCTAATAAGAAAGCTTGAAAATTTCCAGATTAAAAATGAAATAAAAAATGCATCAGCATCCCAAAAATTATGTATTTTGCAATATACTCGACAATCTCTACAAAGTATTTTCTATGAATTTTATTTTTTTAATCATACACAAATTTTGAATTGTAAAATAAATGGCATATTATATATTATATTCGTTCTTTAAAACTGTCTGTAAGATGTTATTTTTTTCAAAAATTTAACTAGGAAAATCAATATTCAGGTAATGTTAGTATAAGTTTAATTTTTCAAGTGGATAAAAAAAATACAAAAATCAGTTAATATTTAGGTCATACTATAAAACATTTCTTTAATCTATTTGCAAATATTTTGACGTAAAGTAGTCTAAGTTTTTAATTTTATATTTTCATAGCTTTTCTTTCTTCTAAGTGTATATTAAGTGGCATTCCTTTTACAATCCATATTAAATTATCTTTCAATTCACAAAACAATTGCACATTGAAATTATTTAATAAGATTTATATCGATTTTAAAATCTTAATATGTAATATGCGCTTCATACAATGTGTTCAAGACTATAATGAGTAATATTTCAAATTCAGAGTAAATTAGATTAGATTTCTTGACTTGGTTTATTTTAAATTTCCTCGGTAATCAAAACTTTGATATTTCTTATTTTACCAAAGTTAGTTTCATTGGTTATAATGTCTTAAATTCATTACATTCAAAAAATCGCTTGCATTTTCTGAAGGAATCATCAAAGCAACTCACATTTGTTATTGTCTCTTGTAAGTAGTTTTTCGAACACTAAATTATTGATAACAATTTATTTTTGTGGCTTTTAAATAAGATTCCTTTCAGAAAAATATAAATCCATAATAAATTTAAATAACTAAAATGTTAAAAATTCTAAATCGTATTCAAAATTTAATCGTATGCAAGTCTACACCCCAATTACATTTTAACATTTATTAACTGTATTAAAATCAAATGTGTATAGGCAAGATTTCTAAAAACTTGTTACAGTATAACTATATTATGAATAAAATAGAGTTTTTCTCATTTATTCGATCTGCGTAGGCTTCTTATCCACATATTGATGTCCATGGTTTCATTAAGACGTCAGGCAGATTCTGTCAATTTGCAGTCAACTGCCTCAAGCAATCTTAGGGGATTAATCTCGACGCTTCATGTAACCATGACAGGACTGCTTATGATTCTTTCAATGTTGAGCAGGGTTAACGTACGGCTTAGTGAATGTATTTTTATATATTTCATAATTTATCTCTACGCTAGGATTTGCGTTAAAGTTTTTAGTTTTACTTACATATAGAATAATTTTAACAACTTTTAAATATGTTCAAAAATGATTATGTGTATTAATATTAAATTAAAATTAAAGTTTTAATCTAAAAAGTAAATCTCATTACATATTTCCTTAAATATCAAAAGTAAAAAAAAATTGCAAAAATTATATATATCTTAGTATATGCTGAATAAATTAAACAGCATTTAAAATTCGATAAACTGTATGGTGCATAATGAATACTTAGAAAATGTCATTAAAATTGGAAATTATTTCTTATGTTGTGATTTACATCATTTACTTTATTAATTTGAAGTTGCAAGTTGCAATATATTATAAAAATGTCCCAACACTTTCTCAAATGAAAGTAAATTTAAAATTAAATGTTTAGTTATTAAAACATTAAAAAAAAATCTGAAATGTTTCTAATTGGTTATTAAAACAATTAACAAAACGACCTCTCGCACTTTCAAGAATTCTAATAGAAAATTAAATTAAATCATCGATTATAACATATTTTAAAGCTAAAACTTATTAAAATAAACTAAAAACCGTTTTAAAAAAATAAAATGCTTTTAAGATTCCACACAAGCTTCATAAGCCAAAACATATTTCCAAAAAATATACTACAAAATATGAAGGGACAAACTTTAACACTTCATATAATAATATATTTATAGTAAACTGAAAAATACGCTTTCTAAGGAAAACTTAACTCTAGTTTAGTATTACATTTTCATGAATGTTTGCTCTAAATTCAACTTAGAAAAGCTTAGGAAAAAAAACAACAAAAATTGAGCGGAAAAATTCGATACTGGGCTGTAGCTGAATTTGTATTTTTTCTATCTTCTCGAAAATTATGTCTTCAATTACTGAAAGTATTCTCGAAATCTACTAAACTAAATTTTGGTGAATCAGTAAAAGCTCATGAAAGAAGATTAAGTTTGTTCTTAAAGCACTATGTCGAGCGAAATTGTCATTCTATTCTCCAAAGTATTATCCTTGAACGCTGTAAGTATGCTTTTAATTTTGCTATACAGTAAAAAATGCATCCAATCATATTAGAGTGTTAAATAATCTTTTTAAAAATGCTGAATAAAATAATTAAAAACAATTGTTTTGGAGCAATTTAAAAACTTTTTTAACTGTTGAAAGATAATGTTATGGCATTCAAAGTAAATAATTATGAGACTGCTTGGTAAAGCAATTAATGCAAAATCATGTATAAGTAGTCTAGCTAAATTTAAAGACATAATATATAATTTTTTTTGTATCTTAAAGTAACCAAACTTTGAAACAGAAGACAAAATGTACACAGATACGTATTCTAAAAGTATTTTTATTTTCATTGGTAGACTGTTATTCATACATAGAGGTTCTAATGAATCCTGGACTGTACCGTAAATTTAACAGGTATAGGATACAGTATACTCATTTATCACCAACCCTTTGTAATTTTGAACCACTGTTCAGTGATGAGGTCACACTAAAGCTGGTCGCCTTCTCTCCATATTTACAAACACTTGAGAAAGGATTTCAGATGTTACATATTAACATGAACACGTTCCCGACAGACGGAAATCCAGGAACAGCAATGAGGGATAAGGTGATCATCCTCCCAATTACTGCCCGTGTAATTGGGAGGATGATCACCTTATCCCTGATGTTTGACTTTGCTGATCTTAATGGTGTGAAGCATAATCAATGGAGCTCTATAACTAATAAAAGAATATAAATATTCTTCTATTAGTTAATAAATTCTGAATATTATATGTAAATTTTTTTAATAAATTTCTCACTGATTCGAATTTGTTTATTTATTCACATCCATTAATTACTTTCTTCTTTTGAACAAATTCTATATTTTTTCTAAAGAAACGATTTTTATACTTGATACAGCTTACAAAGTATTAATTACGAAATTACTAATTTAAACTAGATCTTTTATTTTTATGACAAATTGTTTCTGAGAATTACATTTCTATTAAAAACAACATATCAATCGTAGCACTCTTAAAAAATTCTTAATAATATGAATTTTCTAATTCTTAAGGATTTTAAAGAAAGAATTTTAAATATAATCTATTCTTTAAAATTTTAAAAGGTTTAAAAGAAATCCCACTTAAATATTTATTTTTTAGCATGAGTAATTATATTTCATCTTAAGACTCACCCCATTAGCAACATAAAATAAATTGAAATTTCTCTATTTTGTTAAACTATTGGCAACAACAAAATCGATCTTAAAATAAAGATAATACAGTTGAATTTGTGAACTAAAAACTTACTTTTCCAGTGTTTAATAATATTTTTATTTTACAACATTAATACTGGAAGAATTTAATTAATTTTTAGAGTGTGTAACAGCTTAACAATTTCGTCATATTTTCTTATTTAGTTCTTTAAGAATTACGACATTCCATTTAACTCTTCTTCATTACAAAATATTAATTCTTTACAAAATATTCAAAATATTAAAAACTTTTTTTATAAATGTAGTTACTAAAATTATTTTTCAGTATAACCCAAATGACTTTGCAGTAATAATTTTCAAAGTATAAACTTAACTTACATTGAAAATAGATTTATACAGTCAAAAATAGAAATATTATTGTACAATAATAATTTTATAAAAAATAATAAGTGATATATAACATTGAAACATATTGAATATTGGTGATTCTGGCTTAAAAGTAGTTCAAACTTCAATACAAAAAAGGATTGAAATTTGCGTGCAACAAAAAAAACTATATATTATTATCGATTATCGAAACATTATTAATTTTTCTGAATGAGACATCATTTGATTTATAATTTTTCATTGATTGAAAGCAATGTGTTACTTGAAATTCAAAATAACAATAACTTTGTTCATCGAAAAAATACACTACACAAATGCCTCTCTAATTTCAAAATCCTATAACTTCCTTATTATGAAGATAATCAATACTTTCGACAGAAGTTTGCATCTTTTTGAAAATAAAAATGAGCCACAAATGTTGTTTTAAAATCAATGACAAAAGCCCTTGTACCGGAAAGGAAATCAATAAATTCATTAATAATTATACATTGAAAGTGATAGACTACGTTAAAATTTTCCTCTAAGATTAGGAACTTATTTGTGAATTGGAAATGCTTTCATACAGAATAATGATTGAGTGGACCTCTAGACAAGTTGATTGAACATAAGTTATTCGATATGCCGAAGGAATTAATTATAATTATTTTAAAGACACTTCAAGTCTAATCCATAAAAATACCAATAAGTGAAGAAATATTTTTGTTAATTGATAAATATAATTAGTATTTATTAGCAGCAAATATTTTAATATGAATTTTAAAATTTACTATGTTATAAAAATTAAATCATATTTTTAATTCCCCATTAAAATTTAAAATCTTAAATTTGAATATTTCTTACTGAAAATTAAAGATTGAGGACATGTAAGTTTTAAATATATTTTAACTATCTATGCATATATTTGTATAAAATAAATAATTTTTGTAGCATCTAGATACAGACCATTTGAAAAGTTCTTAAGAGAAAGTCGAAAATAGTTATGAATGTCTTGGTTTGGTATAATATCAAATCTGATTATTAAATAGTCAAAATATTATCAATATTCGATAAAGTTTCTATAACGTATCCTGAAATTTCCCTGCAATCTTCTACGGTACATTAATACCCATCATAAAAATCCAGCAAAAATAATTACACATACTGATCAAATTATTATAATATTTGAGATTTTTATTTAAATTTTATAATATTTGAGATTTTTATTTAAATTTTATAATATTTGTGATTTTTATTTAAATTTTTCCAAGATGTAAAGTATGAATTTTTTATGAAGTGGCTTATACGTTATTAGAATTCAAATATCTGTAAGTTGTAAGAGTGCAATTCATGATTACTAAAATAAAATTTACAAAAATGACAGGTATCGTATTTTGCTATATATAATCTGTGGATTATGTGTTAAAATGTTTAGAATTTCATTGTGCGTACTCTACACCACCGATGATAATCTCATAAGAACATTATCTCTCTAAAGAGCTTAAAAGAAAGTTTTTAAAGAAAATCATTTTATCTTTCATAAAATAAATATGTCCAGTTAGGCTCAAGAATGAATTCTCTCCTTTAGAAAGATATCAAAGTTGCATTTCGCTTACCTCATTTCGTATTTTGTTTGGATGTAAGCTAAACAAGCTCACGTTACGCAATATTCCAAAAATCTTCAAATTCGTATATCGTCATATACAAACAAAGATACTTAATTTATACAGCTGATTTTAAATTAAAAGCTATGTTGAAAGCAGATTAAAAGATTGGCAACGAATGTGTTAATGGGAAGTGAAAAACCAAGACATGCGCATTCAAAAGAATAATGTATCTAATCATCTCTTTCTTTTAATTAACGAAGCAAATATATTTTACTTTTAAAATATGTCTAACATCGTTTTAAAAGTTATTAAAAATTAAAATTCAATAAGTTTTTCTAGAATCTTCTCGGAATAACTGTCCTTGATCAATCCCATGCTTTCATCTCAGTTAATCGCACTTTGCTATGAGGGTGTGCCAAAGAGAGCATTTTTTATAATATTTTTTTTGTACAATTTGCTATATTTTTACTCATACTGTGCATTTTTTATTTTATGTGATACTCATATTATCACCAGAATACACTTTTGTCTATTCGCCTAAAAATTGCAATGGATTTTACTCTTTACATCTCCAACCCATTATATGACAGAACAAGAATTCTATTGTACTTTTTATAAAAAAAATGCATTACTGTAGGAGATTAGAATACTTTTAAATTATTCTCCGGTTTAATATAGACTTAAAAAAAGTCAGTGTGTCTTACAGAAATATGGTTTTTAAATTCAATTTTCTTAACTCTTGCATGAATCGCATACGTTAAAGAAAGAAAATTATGAATCATACAAAAATATTAAAATTTTAAATGCACTCTTGCATGAATCGCATACCTTAAAGAAAAAAAATTATGAATAATACAAAAATATTAAAATTTTAAATGCAATACAATTCTGAAAATTATAATACATAACAATGTGCATATTTTACATCTTTTTTTTAACATTGATCATTAGGAATTTTGACTATTTTCTATAATTTATGTTTGACTAAACTGTGCTGTTTTAACATTTATATGTTCTGTTAATTTTATGTCCTCATTGATGATATATCACGTTTTTTGTTTTTAGTCACTAAAAATTTATTTCCGTAACATTTAAATTTATAAACATAAAAACTTGAAGTACTTATTGTATAAAGAAATTCTTCACATTGTATGTTTCAATCCATTTTTCAATATTTTTGTGATCCAAAGTTTCCAATAAACATTCTACAATAAACTTTCCAGTCAACTTTTATGTTATTGTATTCTTGCTTTTTTTTTAAGTTACCCTACCGCAATAAACTAACGAAATTGTTTGCCAACGTATGATAAGACTTGATTCTTCAGTCCCTCAAACCAGATTTTTTTTTTCACAGAAGAAACGCCTTTACAATAAAGTTAATATAAGGGAAGATTGCTTCTGATAGTCGCATTGATTTTACTAGAGGAAATAACTATAAAGGTAATAAAGAAAGGCAAAAAATTTAATTTCAGCAAGTAACGTTTGACAACCACAGATTGGTTCATGTCTAATTATTGTTAGTGTAGCTTACGTTTCTTGTCAGGTCTGATTTTAGTACATAAATATAATAAAATTTATATGAAAATAATAAAAATTTACTATTTAATGGTAAAACACACAAATACTTAAATCTCCCACTAAAAAAAGTGAATGAATATATTTTGAAATAAAAAATTTCATTATGATAAAAATTTGATTTATTAATGAGAAACACGGTCATGAAAATTCTTCAAGAAAAGCTTAAGTGATTGCTTAAGTTTTTAAAAAGGATTCAAACATTTATTTTTTGCTTAAAGAAAACAAAAAATGATTACAGTACTTTGTAATCTAACTATAAGATGGTTTATGTCCCACCAAAAGTTTTTAATACTTTTTATATAATGAAAGGGGATACATATTTATGATCAAGATATTTAAAAAGTCTTTGGTCTACAGAATTCTGTTTCTGGAAAGACCATTTCCTTATTTACAGAACATTTACTAGCCAGCCACAAAAATAGAAATCAAAAGAATATACATTATTCACTCCTTTTACGTTAAAAAGGAATCAATTTTCATTGCAGAGCAATGTTTGAAATGAAAAGTGCACATTAAAATTTGCAGGGATTTTCAAATTGGTTTAATGACAGCATTTCTGAGGATCTTCTAAAATATGTCTAATTACATTTTTCCTGTTTTTAGCAAAAGGTTAAATCATTTCTTTCCTTTAAACAATTGATTTATCAAACACTTTTATATCACTCGCAAAAGTTTCACTTAATTTACACCAAAAATATTAAAAGAAATGTTTCATTAAAAGGCGTCTATGCTAGTATGTATATATTAAATCTTAGTAGTGGCCGTGGTTGCCTGGTTGGTTAGGGCGTCGTTCTCGCTACCAAAAGGTGTTGAGTTTGAATCCCGGCTTAGCCGTAAATCCGTGTTCACTAATGGCGACTTGAGCACGTAAAATATGTCGGGTCACAATGTCCCACATGTATTAATTTGTAATGGGAATTACAAATTAATACATCTGGGAGTGGTTGGATCCAGACAATGTGTCTTCCTTGGTTCCAATCTCTAAATTAGAAGATTCAGATGGTGCTACCATCTATGAGCTAAAAGTCTTACTTCCACCTTGGTATATGGGTGCTCTATTCAAAAACGGAAGATATTCTCTCTCTGACTTTATTCGCATAGTCTCTTGACGGCTGAGCTTGGCGTCGACAAGTGTCATCAGTAACAACAGCAACAAATCCTTGTAAATATTTTTTCTATATAATATTTAAATATAATCTCTTAAATCAATGTCTATTTTTGTAATTTAAGAATATTTTATATATTAATAATTTTACATATTATATTAATATATAAAATTATTCTCGAAAAATTTTAAAATTATTACTGTGCATAATTCATATTTACAAGTTTTAAATATATCAGATTAGTAATAAATAATTATTGTAAACGTAACAAACTCAATTTAAATTCCAGAACTAAGTAAAGGATATTAATGGCAAAAGTCCTAAGAAATATAATTAATGTGGTAAATGAGATCTTGCGAAACTATCTGAACAATAAAATGCTTTTCGTCATGAAAGGGAAATCTTTTTATACAGTTAACTGTAATGGTACTTAGATTTAAAAAAAATAAAAACTTTTTGAAATAATAAATTGTTTGATTCTGAAGAACATATACTGATTAACATAGCAATTTTTTTTTAATTTTTGTAAACAACGCAGCGAACCGAGCCTCGTGTCGTTTAAAACATTTTTTTTCATTTAACTTTAATGTTATTTTAATAAATTGAAAACATTTTGAAGTATTAAACTCTGTAATTTTGCAGAACGTAAAATGATTGACTCAGCAAATATTTATCATTTTTATAAACGTAAAAAATTGTATATTAAATGTCTTTAATTTCTTTATTAAATGACTTTAATTTGTAGCAAACACAAATTCTCAATAACATGCAACTACGAAATAGAATGAATAAAAACACATTTTTCGTTTTCTCCAATAATATAAAATATAATATTGATATGAGATTCACTATTATGTTCAATATTAAGAC
>JAPDSC010091631.1:0-14557 GCA_026290005.1 Latrodectus geometricus | reverse complement strand
AACTGCATCTTTTATGTTATTTCCGAGTATTAAGCAAAACTTTTTCTGTTAGATAATATGATATCCTTACAAAATTCATAGATGTTTAAATAAAATGGACTTTTACGTAGTGTTGACTCGGTTCAATAACATTAATTTTTAAAGTTAAATCACATTTTAGTTTAGAAATCGGGTCTACATGCAAAATATTTTAAATAGCAATTATTTTGCTGAAATTTGATGTAAGACAAAAGGATAATGCTCTCAAGATGATAACTCCGTGACCACCGTAACTATCTCTTTCCGTGATGCTACTGTGGTGAAAATGTGTCCCTACTTCTCGCCAAATCAACTGGCGTTGAAAACCACTTGTGGCTCTGAAATACCTCTTACACGTAAAATAATACGACTCCAATTGTGCTCTTTGCACTACTCTAAACATGGCTAACTTTAAAACAGCTGCAATGCACACACTCTTGTGTTTTAGGACTTAATTTCGATACAGCTGCCACTGAAACTCATTTGTAAACATGCAAGTTTTTACTATAGCCCAATGAAATTTCTTCATAAACTACAATTTTTTTTCGGAACGTGCAATGCTTGGTAATATACAGGGGGGCTTAGCAATTATAGCCAGACACCCAATACGATACCTTTTTTTTCACTCTCCGAAAAATAGCAATAAAATATACAGAATATACTCGTAAATAAAACAATTATAATTGAAAGTGCCTATTTTAAAATAATCTAATATAGATTATTTCTGAAGCTCAGGTTAGGCTTTAAATTCTAAAGAAAAGAATTATTCAAAAATTATAACATTCTTATGTACCGAGAAGTTAATATATATATAGATATATGTAAAGTATTTATCAACAACAATTATAATATATTAATTACATTACACCAATTTTTCTTGCCTTTGATGAAGGTAATCAATGAATTACTTCATCATAGTAGATCATTTCAAATTTTTTGCATGCCATATTTAAAAGAGTCACTTAATCAAAATTTATTTTAATTTACTTGTCTCATGGTTTGGTCGTAGATATATCAGAATTAATTTTAATTTACGTGTAGTTAGTAATTGATATTGAAATAGAAAGGAATATTGGAAGTGAGACTTTCATTTTTGTAAAAACATCTTCACATTTGAGAATATGCAGCTAAAAAGTTCCAATTAAGGAAATACTGATATTCAGATAAAAAAAATATTTTATATAAATGATTTTACTTAGAGATGTTTTCGTAGCCGGTAATCTTACTAATGAAAATGTTCTACTTATGCTTAATAAGTTTAATAACACTACGTGAGATTTTAAAATATGTTATTTATTAAAATATAATCTCATTTTATCACGATTTATTTAAAAAGCTTTGTTTCATGGAATGGCATTCTTATTTCTTCTATAAATTTATGATATTCAAAAATGTTTTCAAATTTTTAATTTTTATACTGCAGAAAGATAACTACATTTGATTTCTTTATATTCCTCTAAAATGATTCTTCGAGTTAATAGTTGTTCTTTTAATAAACTTTAATATTTAAACAATTATCTAGAAACATTTTATGAGTATTCATGCATATAAAAACATTTAATACATTTTATTTTTTCCAATTTTCAAAAAAGAAATTTTCTACATAAAGCGCTTATATAAACATACTTAAATTTACAGGTCAGTTAAAATTTATTTCAGGATGTTTTTGATAATAAGCATTTAAACTTTAAGCAGTTTGTTTTCAAGTAATTTTAAGTAATAAGCTATTTTATTTTAAATTTCAAAAATTATAAATGCATGTTAATAAATATCTGTGCTGGCAAAAATCGATGTTAAGTAAGCAAATATAAAGAACACATAATAAGTGTCAAAAGTCAAGATTTTTAAAATTCGGAATTTTATTTGCTACGAAGTCCATTATTTTTAACCTAGTAATGCAATTTGCTAAAACTACAAAATTTGTGAGAGTTAAATCAGCGGGCATTTGTGGTAAGTAAAGACACACTAACCATTCAATTGGTAAAAAGAGAAGGGAAACTAAATTTATTTGTTTCCCTAGAATTTGGAAGTAATTACTTTCGAATCCCATAGCTGTATCTCATTTTGATTCTAGAAAGAATAGTTCTCTACACTGGATATTACAGTGCGATTTTGAGAAGTAAAATTCCATTTCGTTAGATGCCATTTTGCTGCTGGTCACAAATATTTAGGATCAAGGGCACCGTTAATGGGAAACATATTTCATTGGGAATTTTCTCACAAGTAAAACGTGATGCAAGACTAAGGAACTACTACAAGGCTTGAGGTAAAAACGCAGAATCTTTTTTTATTTTGTAGAGATGAGCAATAATTTCAGAGAATTTTTCATAATTCTTAAAATCTCTACGTATATTTCTCTTGCACTTCTTTATTTAAAAATAAAAGGTTATTTTGATAAGAGCAATGTGTTCAATAAAAATTTAAATATACAAATTGATATTTGAAAATAATTTATTCAGTTTGGACGTTTTTCCTTGTCATTTTCTTGTTATATAAAAATTATATAAAAGTTATATATTATAAAGTTTTGTCACTATCATCTGAATTTATATTCGCCGATGGCCTAATAATTGAATTTATAATTGCATATTAATTTACTAAGTTTTTCTGGATTATATTGAACATGTACTATTCAGTAATTTAAGAAGTTAATAATCAAGAAGCTTCTTGAGAGTATAAGTTCTCATACATAATTTATATATCTGGCAAAATTCATGATACTATAATTCTATTCCAATATTTTTATGATGTCTAAGGGAAACTGTTGTAGGTAAAATATGACTCAACTTACGTATTTATAATAATAATAGTAATTATAAAAATAATTTATGTATTAAGAAATGAGAGAGGAGAAATATTTTAAGTATATATTTCTAAGTTTTCATTAATGGTATTTCAGTTTTATGTAATTTTCTTTTAGGTATCTTTTGTTAAGTAATTAAAATAAGATTAAAAACTTAATTTTTTTTATTCGTAAAGGAAATATAAAGTATTAACAAAATATTTCTTATTAAATAAAATAATTTATTACCTTATAAGAAAGTTATAATATCATGTCAAATAATATTTCAGGACATCAAAATTTCAACAAAAATGTTTTACATTTTCAATTTCTAAATAATAAATAATCATATCAAGAGAAGTCCTGATGATGTATTTGTCAGAGCCGAAACAATATTAATTAAATTTTACTTTTGTATTTTAAATAAAATAAACTAATTTGCTAACATAATGTGTAACTTTTCATAGGCATGTAACTTGAATTATATAACCAATGAAAAAAGAGTTAAAAGACATAAAAATTTGTGAATCTAGTTCCATTCACTAAGTTAAATAAATTGTATCTCTGAAATACTGATCCATAAATTAGTATGTTATATCAGCACAAATAAATAAATAAATAACTTAACTATTGGGTTGTTCGGAAAATCATTTCATTTTTCCCACCTCAATCAGTTTTTTGCTTGTGAAAACCATTCATTTTATGAATATGAAATCATGCTACGAACAGAAAGATGGTAAAAGGTATTGGACTAGAATCGACAATATATAATTCAATAAAATATTTATTCGCTATACGTTTTTCATTTTCATATAAAATGAAATAACTTTCCAAAGAACCCAATAAAATAAGAAAACATCTTAAGTACAAAAAATGGACCTGAATATTAATATTCCAGAAACATTACGAGAAAAAATTAATACATTTTCTTTACAGTCGTACAAGATTTGTAGTATATAGTAATAATATAGTGCTTTAAACAAAGCATAAAATTCAAAAAATGATTAAAAAGTAGAGAACAATACAATTTTACAAAAATTGCACCGCTAGATACAATATTGGTAAAATTGTCCGAGAATTACAAAAATTAAATAGACAAATTATTAAACGATAATAGAAAACATGATTAAAGAAACATAATTTTTAAAAGGAATTGAACTGCAAAAGTAAAAATATTTTCATTTATGGAAAGCTCTTTCTTCGTCATTCTCTCATCTTTCTCTTGTCTTTTACCTAATCCTTTCTCTCATCTTTCTCTTGTCTTTTACCTAACCCTTCCTCTCATATTTTTCTTGTCTTTTACCTAACCCTTTTTCTCATCTTTCTCTTGTCTTTTATTTAACTCTTTCCCGATTCCACATTTGATGAGGCTTCGTGGTTTATTTCTATATGTGGCACAATTATTAGTAAATTTAAAATATATATTTCACTGAATTAATTTTTTATTTCAATCAAAATGAAATTGAAATTTTCTGGAAAATTTTGCTTGTTCTTGAAATTATTTAGCGCCCTCTGCAAGTTTTGTCTGCGGCATGATAGACACCCTTCTCTACGCAACTGTATATGTATAAATTGTGTGTGCCTTTTTCTTTCCAAATTTTCAGATGCATATATTTGGATTTCAAGATATATCTTTAATCAATGGTTAGCTTAATTTGTCTACCTCAGAATTAGTTGACTGATGCGTTAGGAAGATCATTTTAATCGTTCTCCTTTGAAGAATGGATAAAAAAAAATGCAAATTCATGGTACTCAGATGTGTATTACCTTACTGTGTAGCCTACTGAACACAATAGTAAATATCTTACCACTGCTAATTTAAATCATAGATACTCCGAAGGAAAAATTCGTCTTTCAATTTTTTTTATCTGTAGCAATAATATATCTACCTTATGTGTGAATTGCAACTTTTAGATAGCAGAAAACGTATTAGGCATGTATTAATTCAAATTTTGGCTGATTTAGGATTGTTTCTAGAATTATAAAGTGATGGTATGAGCGCCAAAGAATCGAGCTACATCTGTAAATTAATGTACGGCTTTAATGCTTCCGGTAATGTGGCAAAACTCAAAACTTTCAATTTATCTTTTAAAATACATAGAATTTCACTTGTCTTGCAAACAAATCATATCAAAGTGTTTTCAATAATTGACAAAATAAACCTTTTGTATACATTTACATGCAATTTCTACAAACCTTAACAGTACTGATTTTTATGATTTTTTCTTCCTTTGTATATTTCTCGAAGCGAAGCCGTAAATAACGTTTACATTATATATATTTCCAAGTTTACACTAACTTCCGAGATATTCAGAGAGAATTGTGACTACAAATTGTACATTCATATTCAATATGAATCTACAATATGCGTAAGGCGTTCGCTGAATAATATTGAGTGTCGCTAATATTGAAATCAAACATGCATTTGAATAATCACAATTACAATCTTATATATGATAGAAGCAGAATAGTTTGAGCAGTTATTACTGAATGTAATAAATTGTATTTATAATATCAATTCTGCATATAAGTGCCTTTTAATAGACTTACATATTGACCATTTTTTAAATAGAAATAAAATCATGGATTTCTTTTATTTATTTACAATAAAATTATTTCAAAAGCATTTTAAAGACTAATTTATTATTCTATTTTTTTAAAAGGGAATTTCGAGAGACTCGAAATATTTTTCTAAAAAACTAAAAACTGAATTTATTGTCATAGCTGTTAGATTTATTTTCACTTTGGTGATTTTTCTAATTTTAAAGAAAAATAAGTTATTATAGATGCAGAATAAGTGATATTTTACATCTCATTTATATTTCACAGCTAAATTAAAAATATTCATTGAATATTTAGTTAAGATGAGAAATAATACAAAATATTTTCTAAGAAACTTAAAGCAATTTTCTTGAAAATTTTAGGAAGGTATCAGTGTTTGAAAAATAAAAATATATTTTTATAACATTTAAATTTCATCAAAAGAGGACAATATTTCATGGCCACTAAAATATATGTCATAAATAAAGGTAATGTATGACTATTAGCTAAATAAAAGCTGACCAATGAATATCTCATAGTATGTATTTTAATAACGAAAGTTAGATTATCCTTTTCTGTAATAATAAAAATTTACAAAACAACAATATCCGCTTACCGTTGAATGTTTCTCTTTAATATTTTGCTTCTGAAATACAGTTAAATATATAATTCCTTGTGATTCTATTTTCACGATATCAAGCTCATAAGATCACAAAAGAGCACATAATGTCATGGCAAGATTCCATGTGTCGGAGTGGAAATTTCTGTTTTATGTTTTTCATAAAGTTATAAAAAACATAAAAACAGTACCCTTAGTGTGACTAATGATCACCATCCAAATCTAAGAATGTTTTTCAACGTTTTAGTTGTTTTTCAAAATCTTCGACTCTGAAACTTGGTGGCCGTGAGTTCAAAAATAGATCAATATCATTGCGGACGTCCTGTGCAGAATCGAAAATAACACTAGTTAGATGTAATTGAGGGTATGAAAAAATTTAAAATACCGAAGAAGTAATGTTGGATCTATATGGTGAGTGTCTTAAAAGATGTCATTCGAATCGGTCCAACCAGTGAATGCAGACATATATGGTTTTGCATCATCTTTATATAACCGTACCGTTCTACACCGAATACCATTTCGACCTTTGGATTTCATAGCAGCGTCAACACAGACTAGCATTTCACTGTGCACCCACATGTTGATCATTTTACCTTTTTTCAGATTTTCTTTGTGAATAATACCACTGTAATCTCACTAGATACAAAGCACGATCCATTTGTTGGTCAAATTGTCATTGCAGCCCTACCAATGGGCTTACCAAAGACACAGACCAAAGACATTTTCTGCTTATTTTGTTGAAGTAAACTCACTTTTGCTCACAAGTGACAATCCAGTCCAGATTTTTGTCCTTGTGTTCATATTCGAGCAGATTGTTGTAGGCTTAGACCTGCACTAATCTGTGGCACCAGTGATTGAACTTGTAAGTCAAATTTAAGCAATGTGTAATATGATTAAAGGACGTAAAACTAACTCTTTAGCACTTGAATACTCTGATTTTCTTTCACAAGTTCTCTGGTGATTCTTATTACCGTATAAGTAAGGCAGCTTGAGTGTTCTGTTTCATAAATGTCATACTCTTTGTTTTTGAACTTTCTGTACCTAACTTTCACATTGTCATGTGATGCAACAATAGTACTTAAAATTTTATGATTTGGTGACATCCTGTAGCTGACTTTTTGCAACAGAGCTGGAAGCAAAGGATTATTTTAATCAGATAGAATGATAATTCTACTTCAGACACCTTGTATTTAAGGATGATGATATGTTTTTGTAGATCTTATATATTTTTGTTCTACAGAAAATATTTTAAATAACAAATGACTTCTGTGTCAAATTCTAATTCTGAAAAATTCAAAACAATAAGTGGCTTTTTTTCGGAGTAGCAAGAAATATTAGTCATATTGCTATCCATTTTTCATAAATATTATATTGACAATTTGATGTACTACAAAAATTAACCATTCAAAGGTATTTTAAGTAAATGTAACCCATTAGTTTACTTTAGAAATATTCATAGGTAATATGTAATCATATATAATCTTTATTTTTATTATTATATATGTTACTGCCAAAGCCCAAAGTTCAGCCAGTTCCCGAATTAGCCTACCAAATCGCATATTGGCCTGAGCGTGTGGCCAATGTCCGATTTACTGGAAATGAATAGCGTATATGCAATTTTGGGCAGCCATTTCCTGAAGAGCCCGAAACTAACTGACCAATCCTCGATGTGTTGAAATAAGACTATTCGGTAGGGAGCTTTCTACAAGCTTGGAACAGAACATAGTGTTCTCAAAGAATTGTACTCCAGAAGTGAGTTTTCCATTTTACAAGAGAAACTACTTACATTGACATCCGTGGACACAGAGGGAAAATCAGAACCGTTACCTCTTCATAATGAAAACTGGCTTCAAACCATAGTGACACTCTTGAAGTTATGAATGTCAAGTTACAGACAAGTCCATCTTGTTTGCATATTTTAAAATAACCAAAGACTGTTTTATTGAAAGACTAGTTAATTTAGATTTTCTTTAGATCTGGTATATAATTCAACTACTGTGGTGTAAGATAGAAGTTCAGACGTCAACTTCATCCTTTGAATGTGCATTAGAATTGCAAGACATGGATGAGAGAGGGTATTGTTACTCTCATTTGTCTCTCCATATCAATTATATACACAAATGACTTAAGGAAACAATTCTAAATGTCATTTAATACTACATTTTCAAGTTTACCGAAATCTATCAATCTGTTGTACTAAAACTGTTAATAATTATTTACACAAATATAATTATATGTAAAAAAATTATAGGAAAAAAAATTAGAGAAAAAAACTTTTTTCAAGGGATGACTTTTAAAGTTTATCTGTAATAAATAATTCTGAAAATTCAGAATCATACAAGATAACAAATGTTTTACATAAATTTAATCAAGATCTTAAATTTCATACATAAGTATTTCTAAACATAATTACACAGACACATGGAAAGGTACAAAAGAATTAGTGGAGATTCTCATCAAATGGAGTTCAGTGAACTGTCTGCATAGAAAACTGTCTTTTGCATCTGCTTTGTATTCCCCTAATGGCAATTAACTATTCAGCTTTAACAAAAAAAATGACAATCTGATATCCGCCATTTGTAAACAGACCTTTAAGTCAAGCACTTTATCATCTGGTAATTATTTCAAAAGCCCTTTTCTACTTGATAAAAGATACTAATTAATAACAGTTCGTATCAAGTCATGTTGCATGGGAGGCTCGCCTTCCAAACATTTGGATTATCAACCTTTATTTCTTTTTAAAATTATTTAAATCAGTATTCCTCCATTTATTAGAGACATTATATCATAGATATATTTGTTTGTTTCTATAGAATAAGGGTTTATTGGTTTGTTTAAATTGTAAATAGATAATGTCAATCATTGTTCAATTGTCTGTAAATTTATAATGAATTTTTTAATGGTTAAACAATAAGTTAATAGAACATCACTCAAAATTGTTATTAACTGTAAACATAATGAGATTCACAGAGAGTAATCTCTCTTAACGAAATACTCAAGATTTCTCAGAATCTTTCATTACGTGTATTGCTCATGAGAGTTACAACAATGAATGTCCAAATTCTTTAGGAATTTATAAAGTTTACGGATAATTTTATAAACTACATTTAGAGTGTTAGAGATTTAACAGTGTTTAATAGTTCATTTAATATGATTTTATTTTTTGATTTACTTTTACCTATCACATTAAGTTTCACTATAAAAGTTAAATAATGATTCACACATCCTTTAGTTTTTAATTAGCTTATTTAAATATTATTATAAAAGCTATCACCAGATTTTACTCTAAATAAAAATACGTTTAAAATTTCACGTTTATTTTTACCTTGCACATTTATATTTGTTATGTTTCATTAGAGCTTCATAATGAAACTAAACATTTTACAAAGAAATATCATACTTGATATTGGGTATACTTCTAAATGAGATTTCTTGAAACATACGAAAACAATTTAAAGGAAGAATCGAAGGAAGTAAAATGTCAGACATGCTCCAAGGCGTTCAATTCGAACCAAAAATCATTGGAAAGGAAAATAAAATGTTTTCCATTTTAGCCCTGGAGTGACAATTCACACACAAATAAAAAAGTACATAAAATATCAAATATTGGTTATAGATAAACATTTATTCTTTTCTTAATACCACCACAAATTGTTTTTTCTGCATCATTTATTTTACTTCTGTTTGTTGACTTTATCTACCTCCTAGACATTTTTTTAATGTACAATTACAACTATACTTCTTGATGTGGCGTTGGGCAGGGTTTTTCTTAGTAAATATTATCCGCTTGGTTTATTTTATACAGAAGCTGACATAATGGTGAAGTATGTTATCGAAGTACTTTCTTGGAGGAAGTCTTCTTCACTTCCCTTTGTAAATGAGGTATGCTCGAAATGGCCTTCAACGTCTCGGCCGATTTTTCAAAGCAGACATCGTTATTCTTCGGGCCAGCCACAATCCTTTAAATATCCAGCCTCGCCTTAAAGTAAAAAAAAGAAGAAAAAAAATCTGATAAAGTATATTTTTAGGATGTGAATGAGAAGCGTGAAAAATGGTTTAAACATCGATTTGTTCATCTCCTCCTTTCACTGTAGGTGATATTTCACTTGTGAAAGAGAAAAAAACGAGCCAAAAGATCATATTGTGACTCCATCTAAGATATCTTTTTTGTAATGCTTTTATTTTTAGAAGAATCTTTAAAAAAGGTGATAAAATAATAGGAATCATTCTAAAATTAATAGATTATTGTATCTTTCTCCCAAAAAATCTAAAATTTTTAATAATAGAAGTCATTATAATAATAAATTCTTTTACGGATATTTTCAAATGAATATGTTTCTCATCATTGAAAATGTAATAACGACTCATCTAAAGTTTTGCCATATTCTCTAATGGCACGTATTATTGGTCATTAGCAATAAGTTCTCCAAGTGAAAGGATATTTTTGGGGTGGCAGGTCAAGTCCTTGCTTCTAAACTATAAGGACCTCAATGGTTTCCACTGAGCATCATTGTCCGAAAACATCATTGACCGGAAATTTGTACAAAATAAGTAAATGAATAAAATTTGATAACAAAATGCTTCAAATAAATAAAAAAAAACTTTAACAACAAAATATTAACTAGCAAAATAACATTCATAAGATATGATCTGTGAATGTAAATTATTTATTTTGAGGGGTGAGAAAAAAAGACTGTTATTAAAGATGATTTGGTTTGTTCGTTGCTCAACTGTCATTTTCTGCATACACGAGTGCTTATTTATTATAGACCGGGACCTACAGCTTAAAGTTGTTATTAAAGAAAGAAAACATATCAGCCATGATAAATATTGCTGATATATAATTTCTAAAACAAACTTAATTTTATATAAGTTTTTATTACTAATAATGTGATAGCGGATAAATTTTATGTAATAATTATAAAATAAATAAAAAGTTATTTTCATATTAGTTTTAAATAACAGAATTCATCTGACCAGCAAATCAATTTTTAGATATTTAAATTGCCTTTTTTTTTTTTACTCAGTTTCCAATTGGTTATTACTGTGTGATTTTTAAATTACAAGATAGTTATCGCTCATAAAATAATAAAACGACGTGATTAATATAATTTTCCTTCTATTCTGATTGCTAAAAATAGATGTCTTGCATCAAGAAGTCTTATCTAGTATATTTTTTCCTATTATAATAGAATCTTTTTTCTATCATATTTTCCCAATTAATGTCAATTAAGCCAAAAGATAGTTGCAAATTCATGTTAATTGTTTCGAAATATGACATTTATTGTAGCATAAAAATGAATATTGCTTTAATTCTAACAATTTATGCATAACAATATTTTACCCAAAATGGAATTGCATCAACATAAAGAAGTAAAACAATTTTTAGTAAATGAATATATTATATGCTCCATTAAAACGTTATTCTATTGAATTTTGCCTTATGAAATATTTTTATAGATCTATAGAAATATAAATTGGTTTTATTTTATGTTTTTTTTTTTATATTTTACGTATTAAAATGAAAGCATAATTGAGATACTTTGACGGCAAGTTGAATCAGGGAGATGGCTATTATCGTGTTTAAACGTCACCTAAACATAATCCTTGTGCAATTTTCTCTAACATGCACATTTAATTTCTGCGAATAAGGCATTTAAATTAATTTAATGCGACTGGAATTTATGAGGGCTGTGACATTTACTGGCACTTCAGTATTAAGGTCAAGTTAAGTGCACTAGGTTTAAGAATTAGTTTCTCTCATCATGTTAGATTTTGAGAATGCTCTACTACGGTAATTCTTCTTATAAGAACATTTGTTAGGTGTCTTTGCTTTTATTCAACGATATACATCTTTAAACTGGATAAGGCTTTTTCTAGGTTACGAGCTAGTTTTAATTTTTTATTTGACTAGCGATCACCTGCAATTAAATAAGTACAGTAAACTCTCGCTACAACGATACCCGATACAACAATAACCTCTACTACAATTATGTTTTGTGGTATCGGTGATTTTGCATATAAACTAATGAAAATCTCCCCTCAATATTACGATATTCTCTAGAACAATAAACCTCTGTTAAACGATTTTTTCAATCTAAATTTCAGTATTATTTTCTCCCTTTATAGTATATTTTGATTTTCAAATGCTTTTTTTTCCCCGTCTATTAAGACTCATTGTGGATATTCAACTTATCCCTGAATAAATAGCTATTGTTCAGATTTCAAAACAGATGAAGACCACCCTTTTGGGAATTGGAGGGGGGTGAAGTGTAAATGTATGCCTAGTCTCATTTCCCAGTAAGCTTTGGATTTCTGATAAGGTTTAAGGACATCTAGACCTGTCTGGTCACCTTGTCAAAGAACAAGTGCCCTTTGTTAGAGGAACAGGGGAAGATGGGGACGGGGTGTTAAGTGACGTACTGAAAAGTGAGTTCAAAGGTTGTTTTATAGTCTTTAACGATTTTGAGTTCTACGCGAAACATTTGGTTTAAACTTTTCTTTCTTTCACGCGATATTGTTCCCTAAGATGGCAAGGCATAAGAAACTATCTTTTCGAGATAAACTGAACGTTATCAATGATATTGATGAGGGAATGAAGCAGATTGATGCGGCTAAGAAACATGGATTATCGCAATCTACAGTTGGAACGTTCCTAAAGAAGAGAAAGCAAATCGAAGATTCTGTAACTTCAAATGAAATTAACTCAGAGCGAAAACGACTGAAAGTTGCGACAAATGAAAACATTGATGTTGCTGTTTTAAAATGGTTTCAAGAGATGAGAGCAACAAATGTCCCAATAAATGGACCTTTATTATGTGCAAAACAACGGAAATTTGCAGCAATGCTAGGGAACGAAACTTCCAGAGCTAGCAATGGTTGGTTAATGCGTTTTCGAGATCGTCATGGAATAACTTTCCAAGAAGTTCACGGAGAGAAAAAGTCAGCTCCGATAAACGATGCAAATGAATGGCGGCAAAACAATATGAAAGAAATCTTAGAAAAGTATGCTCCAGAAGACATTTATAATGCAGATGAAGCTGGGCTGTTTTTCCAACTCCTACTCGATCGAACATTGGCATTCAAGAGGAAAAGTGTTATGGAGGGAAGAAATCAAACCAGAGACTGACTGTTCTTCTGTGTACAAATAGCACAGGAACGCATAGAATACAACCTCTCGTCATTGGTAAATTATTGAAGCCAAGGTGCTTTAAGAACGTGAAAAGTCTTCTCGTGGAGTGTAAAGGCTTGGATGACGTCTAAATTTTTTTCCGAATGGTTAAAGAAGTTAGCCAATGAAATGAAGAAGAGAAAGAAAAAATCGTTTTGTTGATAGATAACTGCGGTGCTCACACGTCATTTGCAAAGCTACAAAATATCAAAATCGCTTTTTTCACTGCCACTTCAAATTTACAGCCTCTTGATATGGGCACAATTAAGTGCTTCAAAGGATATTACAGAAAACGGTTGGTGGACTCAATACTTGTAAACTTTGAAAATAAAGTTGAAGACCCTTTCAAAGCTGTAAATGTCAAGGAAGCGTGTGACAATATTGCTGGAAGTTGGTTGGAAGTAACAGAAAAAACCATTCGGAATTGCCGGAAAAAGGTCGTTCTTTGTGTTATGGAAGATAAGAAATCTGATAATGATGAAAATTTCATAGACAATGATCTCTCAGATGATCAAGAATGTGTTTTGCACATCAAAAAATCCATATCCCAACTTGAGGAAACAAGCGGTAAAAAGTTTGGAATTAGTATAAAAGACTATTTAACAGCAGATGACGATCGGTTGGTTTTCGCAGGAGTTACTGATGAAGATATTCTCTCTGAAATTACTGATGAGATAGGAAACAATGATGAAGATGATGATGATGATAATACAGGTCCATCGCAGTCCTTATTGTCATTCCAGGAAGCTCTTCAATCTGTGAATTCTCTACGGACATTTTTTTTCAAGCCTTCCGTCGACAAATGAAGAACATTTTTGTGCACTAGACTCAATGCATACAGTATTGGTGAACTTAACAATTAAAAAAATGAATAAACAAACAAAAATATTGATTATTTTCAATAAAAAGTGTTTTCAGGTATGTGAATATTTTTGTGCTTATTTTCTGAATTTATCTTATTTATTTATTTTTTTTAGTATTTAAACCACTATTATTAGTATTTTACAAATTAATTTCTTCTAAATATAGATGTAAAAGTAGTATGTTATGCACCTTAAACTAATAATAATAATAAACTCTTATTAAATACTCAAAATATGTGGGCCCTCGATATAACAATATGCCTCTCTACAACAATATATTTATTTGGTCCCTAAAATATTGTTGTAACGAGGTTTCACTGTATATGTTTAGGTATGTGGATCAGGAAAATTGGCAACGGTAATCATCCCATAATGTTTAGGTGGTTCACCAGTTGATCGCGATTCACTTAATGCACACTCCTGTCTTAAGTCTTTCAGTAATTGTATAATTGAGTGACATACTAAAAAATGCATAAAAATATTGATAAATTCCTGGAATTAAATTTATTTACTAAGCGGGTTTAATTCACTTGATTGTCGTGTAGCCATGGAAGAAAAAAAAA
>JAPDSC010091620.1:0-24589 GCA_026290005.1 Latrodectus geometricus | reverse complement strand
ACAGCACACTTTCGCCAAGTTGGCAGAGTAGGGGACCTAAAGCGCATTTTCACCGATTCTGCCTTCTACCTCAATTACTGAAACCATCCACAAATGCCAATGTCTGCTGTAACTCTTCTTTAATCATTTTATTCAGTTTCAAGGGCAACAGTTGCATAGAAATAGCTAGTTGAATGAATACACAAGATGATAAAAATATTTGAAACTGAATTTAGGAAACTTGCTGCACTGTTTTAACCATGATTGTCTAGTTTTATACTTAAATAATACAACATGTCTATTGATCCTTACAATTTGCCAAAACTGAAATTTTTTATGTAGGTTGCTCAAATTTAAACAGTGAGGATCGGAATCAATTGCATGGCAACGTAGAAATAATGAACATACATAATATATGAGGCTGGACAGTAAGCAACATATTCTTTTAATGCAAAGACGGTTATTATATCCTGTTAAGGATTTTTTTATAACCTTGTATACAAGAGGAATCTGTTTGGTTAAGTTAAATGATATATATCATCTATCGTAACAATTAATAGTCGAAATTTATATTTTGGTACTTTCCTGTGACAGGAATTGTACCCCCATGAGCTGTGTTTTGTAGAAGTTATAAAAGTGAATGAAATGCTACCATTTCTTAAACTTCTTTTTTTGAAAATAGCTCTATAGGAATATAAGTTATTTCTAGTCATCTGACAGTGAAAATGTGCTTCTGGTACCCTGCTTGGCACGTTTTCAAAAACGTCGTTGCTATGGTGACGAAAATGAAATACGTATTTTTAACGATTTTCACTTTTGTTATGGTAATGAAAACAAAAAATATGTTTTTTTATGAACTGTATAACAAAAATACACTGAAATATTAATAGAAAGTATGCTTTTATTAATATTTAAGTTTATTAATAAAAATTTATCTTTATTAATGCAATTCTCTCCTCCGTAGGTTGTCATATAAACAGCGCATTAGAATGAAAAACGTTCGGATTTCCGCGCTTGGCGCGTTTATCGCCAAATTCGCGATGAAGAGGATCCAAACCGCAATTCAACCCATCTGACATACAAAATGATAAATTTAAGTTAATGCAGTTACTATATGAGATTTAGATATGATCCTTCCAGGGTTCATTTTGAATCTGATTTCATCGTCATGAAATTCTGGAAACAAGTGGCTAATCACTTGATAGTCCTTCTCTGAAATTTGTTGATACTTCCCAAGCATCTATAACAATGTGGCTCATAGGAAATACATGTAAATAAAACACAAACACAAGCCATTTTCCTTTATTAATTTGCAGTCTATGGAAATTAACTTATATGTGAATACTGAATATACATATATACATGATTTAGCACAATAGCCTTTTTATTTGCAACAGTTAAATTGGTCGGATTAATATTCAATAAACATACAATTGTATCAGTTTTTGTCATTTGAAAATGTTTTATATTTTATAATTATTATATTATTTACATAGATCATATAATATGCGTCATATATAAAATATGATAATCTACCTGATCATGTAAAACGCAAATTTAATTTTTTATAGTTTTTGCTATAATAGTAAATTTTTGAATTTATGTAAAATGAATAAATTTATTTCTTTAATCTACTGTAATTTACACATACGAGAAATTATCAAAATATTATTAACTGATAATTTTTTGATAATTATTTGTTTGGACAAAAAAACAGCTTTATTTCTACCTATAATAGACTTTCCTTTGGTATATGATCGTATTAGTTATGTTTCTTGATTTAATACGTTGTTTAGAGCTTATTACGAAGATTTTGTTCGTATAGTTAATAAATTTAGTTTTGAATTATGTAATATAATTTTAAATTATTTGGATGAATATTGAGTGGAGAAATTTACAATTTTTTTCACCGTGTTTTGTAAGACTTTGCTAAAAGAAAAACATTCATTGCACAATACTATTAATCTTCGTTTTGTCGCAGCTGTAATAAGTTTTTATAAATTACAAATTAATGCAGCAGATAACAAAATTCAATTTATTAAATTTTTTTATCATATATTTAATCATTTTTGTGCAAATATGGAAAATAGTAGATATAAGAAAAATTGAGGATGTAAATTTCAAATTTCATTGTTGTAGAATAAAACCCTTAAATAATTTTCCTTATAGTTATTTTGTAAAAATAAAAACATATATTTTTAATGACGATTGCATTTGAATTTTTTTTGTTAAAAAGTAATAAGTCAGATCTCAAAAATAAGTCAAGTACTAAACATAACACACACACACAATCACAAAAAAAAACAAGAATAAACAATGCATTGTATCACAAATAATTATAATTTAAAATATCTGCGTATAATATTTATTCTGAACGTGCATAATATGTTAAAATAATATTTTTATATCACTTTCTATTATATTATTTAAATAATTTTATTATCCTACTTATATAATAAAAAATAATTTTATTACATTACTTGATTTATTTGCATTTGAAGTTAGAGTGTTTCCATACACTATAAAAATTGCAAATTAAATAAAATTGTTCATTGTTTTTATTTTTATTTTCTTAGAGAAAATTTAAAATATGATCATTAAATAAGTATATTTTACGTCTTAAAATTTTTTTAAAAATGATAATAGTTTTAACAGAAATAATGACGGAAAATGATGTTAACGTATTAGAAATATTTGTTTTGAATTTATACATTCTCAGATTTGTATTAACCGATATATAAATAACATCTTTGATTGCTTTTTAATAATAGAAATCATGCATTAATTATTTTTTTATAAATGGTTCCAACTAAGGACTAATACCTTGTATAACTTTACTTATTTGACAGTACGAATAAAAAAAAAGATGTATTCATAAAAATAAAAGATCTATGCTACTTTCTTAAATGTTTATTTTTAGAAAATTGAACACCTGTGCATTAAAATACAATTTATACATTTTTATTCTCAACTGCTACTTTTGGAAATTCCCTTTGGATTTGGATTTCCTATTTTAGAAACAAAATGTAAATGTGATGGTTGATTTAATATGATTTAAAAAGTTAACTTATAAACTTCCTTTCCCAAAACATACAATTTTATATTTACGAGATAAAAATAGAAACGAAAAATTGCTTTAGGCATTTTAATGTTCTCTCATAACATTCTTTGAAACGTAATTTTGAAAGTTCGCAACAATTCCCATTACACTTTTCAAAAAGAAAATAAGAATAAAACTTAATAATGTACACCTGAGTTTAATAGCAACTTTCAGAAATCACGGAAAAAGGCGAAGTACTCCTCCGCTTTTCATTTTTCCCGCAAGATAACAAAACAAAATGGAGTAATGAAAGAGTTCTCTGCGAGTATCTGAGCTGACCACACTCACTTCGTTTTGAAAGAACGTCACGAGCGTGGGAGTCTACATTCCGCCAATAGGGAGAAAGGATCCGTGTGCTTTCTGGCCGCGGAATGCATGTGATGATCGAAAAGCTTTCAGATAACTCTCAATTTTTCAGCGAAGCTATAACGGCGCCATGCATAGTAATATTGTTATTTTGTCAAGGCTGTATTGTTAATATTTCATATAACTTGTAACATTATTCCACCTTTAATTGCTTTGCTCAAAACAAGCAGATTTCGTCTGAGATTCAGATTACATTCACTGAAGTAAGATAACTTACGCTTTCTCACTAGCTTACTAATATATTTAGCTTATATTTTAAGTTTTAATAGTTAAAAAGTTTTCTTATAAAATTATTAATTTATTTATCATATCTATTTTTCAATTGTTTCCTTTTTTCACTTAAAATGCTAATACAATTTTGATATTTGCTCGAGATATCATTCTAAATGCACAAATGCAAAAAATGTAATAAATTTTAATAAAAAAAACTTATATTTTTTTTTAAAAAATTAGAAAATAATAAAATTTAGAATTAAAAATGTAAATAAAATTTTAAATAATTTTGTAAATAAATTTTAGCTTAAAATTGTTACATTAAACGCTTAAGAGTAAACGTTTTGAAAATTAACTCTAAATGATGTGAAAAATTTTTGATTTAATTAATAAAATAATTTAATAAAATACTTAGCAACATGTGTAATTAAAAATAAGTATTAATGGAACCTTTATTATTAAATATTCTCATCATTTATTAATTTTCTCTCTCACAATATGAAGACACTTATAAAAAGAAGTGAACAATTTTAAATAATTTTCTTTTGTTTCAAAATATATGCATTATATATATACATACAAAAAATATATATTTGCTTATGTATCTCATGTTTTTTTAAAAATAAAAGTAAGTTTCCAGGAATTAGTTAGTAAAATTATTCTATATTTCATAATCTTTAATATATTTTTAATATTCTACAATATTAAAAAATTCTCAAAAGCGACTAATTTTTTGAAAATGAATTTCGAAAGAACTCATTCCCATTTACACACTGTAATTATTATTTATATTTCATTTAAGTTTTGCAAAATCTTTTTATACGTTGAATCTTTATGTGTTTGATTGCTTTATTTCTTAGATGCATAATGCTTTTTTTTTTATTGTTTTTGAATATTTATCATAATATCTTGATAAAAATTAATTTTATATCAATTAATTTTATACAAAGTATTTGCAGCTTCAGTGCAGTTGTGTGATATTATTAAAAATAATATATATTAATATACATAATATATATTAATTTAACTACAAATATATAATTTTTAAATGAAAGTTTTCATGTAAATAATATTCTGTGGAGTGCCTTGATGAATGGAAATTTAGATACGAATAAAAAAGATAAATTATTTGTCTTATTTAATTGTGTTTTATATTGTTATCGAAATAGTTCAGAATGTATTTAAGCTTTCTAACAATTGATTTATTTATCATATAAAGATGTGTTTGCAAAAATATTTTATACAATCGCTTAATTTTTATTGCCATATTTTACTGAAAAATTATATAATATGAAAACTTACGAAGTGTTAATAAGTAAAAGAAAAGTTGCAAATTATATATATATATACTCTCTTATTCTTTCACAACAAAACCATTTAACAATATGTATACTGTATAAGATTAAATGCAACAAATATTAAGTACTTAAAAAAATTGAAAAATTGGTCTTTCTGGCTGCGAGTTAGTTCAAAATTTGCAAAAGAGAATACGTAAAAGGAGGACAATTGGTTAGTTTTGTCCAAATATTCTGTTGATTTTTCTAGATTACATTTTCTCATATTTAGGTTTGTTGCAAATTTTTATAATTGTTCACTTTATGTTTTTTACAGTATAATTCTAATATAATTTTTTTAATTGTTACTATTTCTTTGTAGCTATTTTTATATATTAAAAATGATAAACCTGTTGCTTTTTTCCTGCATTCAAGTGCAAGAGTGCATGTAAAAAAGTAATGAAGCATATAAATGTATAAATACTTCCATACATGTCTTGTGTATACATATATTAAGCTCTTTGTAAAATGCATAGATCAATTGGTATTTAGAATTCCACAAATTTACAATTTATTTCCAAATTAAGAAATAACATTAAACAGTTTACTGATTAATATCGTTTCTAAGCTATTTTCATATTATTTAGGTGGGGGTTTTAAATGACTGTAATAATCAGTTACAAGATTAAAAACCCATTAAGATGTCATATATTATTTTAATTCTTCCATAATTTTGAAAATTTTTTAATGCAAAAAGTCTATTTTAAGCAATACAATGTTAATATATATATATATATATATATATTCATATATAATTACATAGATATACACGTATTATTTTAGATATATTTATATATATATACCATTTTATCAGATTTATTTCTTAAATAATACGTGTTTGTCCTGGGTATGTTATTTGATTCATATTTAATCAATGAAAACATTTAAAGCAATTTCACTTCTTTATTTTATGTGCTATCAATATTTAATGATTGCTTCAGGTTGAAAATTTTTTGCACTCTTATATTTTTCACCAAAAATAAAATTCTGATTAATGCCTTGTAATAGTGTACAATTATTTTAATTTTTTTTTTAAAAATTAACTTATCAGTTTCAAATTTCTTGAGATGAGACAATGAAATTAAGTATTAATGATTGTTTTATCCTGAAATTATTAATTTAAAGGGAGAAATATTTTAATTCTCTTGGAATAAGATTTTAAAGACATGCATTGCAAATTTTATATTTTGTTAATATGGATTTTTTATGTATATAACATAATACATTTTAAATATGATGCATAATAAATTCAGGAATATAAATAGGATATGGGAAGTATCTATATTGTTATGTTTAAAACTGCTTCTATTGTGTGTGTGTAAGATGAAATGCTGACGCCTTTTCGAATTAAAAAGATAGAAACTAGCTTAAAAGAAACAAAAAACAGCAGATATTGAGAGAGTTTGTAATCCTTTATTCTTAAAACAAGTTTGTTTGTACTAAAAATATCAAAATGCTTCCAAGTTACATAAATGTATCATGTGAATACTAAAAGAAATCGTTATATTATACAGTAATTTTAACTATCAAATATTTATTCTGAGCTATTATTAAAAATATATAACGAGCTTTACGCAATGTTTCTTCCGATAACTAATTATTTTACTACATTTATATATTTTAGACAAACATAAATGCATTAATTAATATTCATTTCATTCGAAATTTTATATTAAATTTAATTTAAAATTTGGTAAAATAGCTTCTTTTGTAAAATAGTTCGCTTCTTTTGTAAAATAGTTTCACACAGTTTAACTATAAATTTTTATCCAATTAGTTAATTAATAGTTAATAATAATTAGCTCGATATAAATTTTGTAATAATTCAAATTATTTTTTGTTCCTTTTATAGTTAAATAACATATGAACTTGTGAGTTGCATATACAGAGAGTCTGGAAAAATCGATTATTATTTTATTTTACTTAAACAAGTTGAATTATTGTGAGGCAGCTCTGCAAATAACTTTTTATCACACTTGGAAACTAATTATTATTCCCATTCAATTAACTCATTTTTTTATTGTATGACGACAGCCTACTTAATTTTTTAATGCAGAACCTGAAGGCTGTTTGCTAATAATGAAGCTCCAAATTACTAAGGCAATATAGGTCTTCATGATGTGAAACAAAGAAACAATTTGCAGATTTTGTGTACCATCCACAGGTATAATTTTCATTTGGGGGATATTTTACCCCGATCTTTTTTACGTACACCAGTCACCATTGTGAGATAAAATGGATCTTCTTCTAGTATGGGATAGAACTTTCTACCTTACAATCTTAATAATGATGTCTTTACCAATCTGCGAACTATGTCCTCAAAGTTGCCATATTTAGATCTATATTTGTAATATTATTTGTTTATCATCGTACAATCTTAATAATGATGTCCTTACTAATCTGCGAACTATATCCTCAAAGTTGCCATATTTAGATCTATATTTGTAATATTATTTGTTTATCATCGTACAATCTTAATAATGATGTCCTTACCAATCTGCGAACTATGTACTCAAAGATGCCATATTTAGATCTATATTTGTAATATTATTTGCTTATCATCGTACAATCTTAATAATGATGTCCTTACCAATCTGCGAACTATGTCCTCAAAGTTGCCATATTTTGATCTATATTTGTAATATTATTTATTTACTTGAAAAAAATAAACATTTCGTTTCGGATAAGTAACCATATAAAATAATCTTTTTGTAGGTGTTTCAATTATTTACTTAAATTTATTTATAAAACTAATTTTATATTATTATCCAGAATATTATTGGTATTTATCGAATATATAGTATCCAATACAATAAAATTCTTTCTTCAATATGTATTTTTAAAATTAATAATTTTTGTATTCAAAAAGTTGACAAAGATAGGAGTCCATACAATGTGAAATTAAATCAAGTAATCACAATTCAATATATTCAAAAAAAAAAAAAAAAAACATTTCATATCTCTTAAAAGAAAAAGTTAGAAAATTCAGCTGAAGTATTCTCTTGCTTTTAAATTTTTATTTGTTCTCTATCGATTATCACGTATTATAATTTCCATTAAAAGTATCCTTGAATATATGTTGTTGTTGTCGTGTGCCAGCCAGGCTGGCAGTATGGGGTGCGCTGCTCCACTTTTCTTACTGAACCATATTTGGTGTAGAGTCCGAATTCCTCAGTACACACATGCCATAGGTACCCGTTTATAGAGTAGGCAACCATTCATACACAAAGAAAGGACAAAGACAAGAAAGAGAGAAAGTACATTCATGCCCGAGCCAGGATTCGAACTCAGGTCCTACCCATCTGTAGTCAGATACGCTAACCACTAGACAGGTTGGGCGGCTTGAATATATGTAATTACATATATTCAAGGTTGAATGATTCAAAGTAATTTCCTGTTAAGTTCTATTTTCTGTAATTAAATAATTTCATTAATTATTTATGCTTTTCTTATCTTGGCATTTTTTTAATATATATTGATTAATGTAAAGATTCATATCAATATATACATTCATATCAATATATATATATATATAGAGCAATATCAATATGTATATAAAATTGGTGAAAATGAGATAATAAGATAATTATATTTTATGCAAAACATTTTATTTTTAACAATTTTTGATAAATAAAATGTCACTTTTAGTTGTATTCATTGTTCACTGAATACAACTAAGCAACATTACTGAACAAAAAATTGAAGCTCGATAAGTAAAACCATTCCTCTTATAAAATTAAAATGTATGTTTAAATTTATGAAATATTCAACTGTCATTCTAATTTGATCCATCAATATATAATACTTAAATCAGTAATTAGTGATATTTTTACAACAATATATACAATTCTGCCCGTAAACAGCTTTGTAAAACAATCATTCATCTTTATAAAGATGTATACTAATTACACACCTTTCTCTAATGGTCATGAGTCTAATATTATCTTATGGTGCACCAACCAATTGTTCAAAATCTCCAAATAATTGTCCAAACCAAGTTGTCCATCATGATTAAATTGTTATGGTTGTTTAGTTTATCACTCTACGGTCATCATTTACTCGCAAGGGCTAATTCATTCGGTACACAGAGCTTAAAGTGGATTATCATTCGGTACATAGAACTTAAAGTGGACCTATCATTACAAAAATGACCACTCGAGGTGACAATTGATGACACAAAATGTTAGATTGAATCCCAGATTGCATTTTAAATTGCTGAATGATTAGCTGCATTTATTTACAGAAATAAGCAACTGAAAGAGCAAGATTTAATCTTACGTTCATTTATTTGTAATTTTTTGAAAGAGTCTCAAAATATTTCCGAATCAAAGTACTATAATGATTTCAATGAATATAAATTTGTTTCATTCATTTCTTCAATATAGTTGTAAAATCATTTAAAATCTCTGATATAACAGAAAATTTTTAAAAAATGTTAAGTAATATCGCAATTTTATAAAGTAATATTATACATACCTTACATTATTTAATGTATTTATTTTTCTTTTGTTCTTATTTTGTTACAAGTATGAATTCAAATAGTATTATTCTTTATAAAATGTAGAACTAATCGAAAATATATAAAACAGAAATAGTGTTCATAAGTTTATAGTTTCTCTGGAATTTAAAAATTGTTTTTTAAAATTTAGTGAGAAATATATTGCTTGTATAAATAAACTGATCTTCCTTCTCAAATGAATATGTTGCTAAAAACCAGAAATAATAAATATTTCAAATTCATGAATATTTTAATACATAATTACTCATGTTTGAAGTATTCATGATTGGAATTAGTTTATTGTATTTAACAGATATTTATTAAGAATAGCATTTTGAAAATTTAAAAATTCTGCTAGAAGTAATGGTTACCATTTTTCTTGAGCTGTATTTTGTAAGATATTGTTAATAATTTACGAAATAGACTTTGTGCAGATGAAAGTGAAGGCTTATATTTTTCCTATGCTTCAACTTTCAAGTTAATAATGTATTGCATATTTAAAAAAGAACTCTTTTATCAATGGAAATTTATGTATTTTAATTATATAATTTCGAATATATTTTACCTAGGATTCAATTTTGTAAATTAAACTTTGTCACACAAAAATATTCCTTCATAGAACTAATTTTGTATTTATACTAAACACTAATCAAAATTGGAAACGAATGATTTAAAAAATGCATAAAGGACATCAGTATTTATGGCGTACTTTCCTCAAAAGTTGAGATGTATGCTACTAATTTCAAATTTGTTTATATATATATATATATATATATATATATATATCAGTTAAAATTTCCTTAAAAATTGGAGAAATAAAATAACAAAAAATATTTCTAAGTAGCATATGACAATTTAAATAATTATAAGAACTATTTTTGTACAGAAATGTTATTATAATACCAAAAGCGTTTATTATTTATAGTTATATGTTTTATGATTAAAATATTATTTTTTAGTAAAATGTTTGAGAAGAATTTATATCTAATGGTCTCAGATTTTAATTTTAAATTCTAACTATTGAGATAGGTTACATATAAAAATGGAGGCTTCAATTGTTAAAATATATTAACTCTAAATTTAGTTCTTAAATTAAAATTTTTTGTCATTGAATAATTTTTTTTAAATTAAACCTGTGTTGAACACAGATTGAAAATATGACGAATCATTATCGACACATTTCAATATTTTCATTAATTCTTTTTAATTGAAACGAGTAGGAATTAAAATGTTTAACTAAAAATGTTGCATAAGTCAAATGTTTAATCCATTTAATTATTAATAAAGTTACGTTTGCATATAAGACTGATAGTCGCGTATAAAACATGGAATATCATTTAGTTTTTCACGAAATTCTTCAAATTTAAAAAAAATAAATAAAAATAATTAAAAAATAAATAAATAAATAAAATAAAATAAAATAATTAAGAAAAAAATAAATAATAAATTAAATAAATAAATCAAAATAAATAAACTATTAATTACATCACTTTTTCCGTAATAGGAAACTCATAATTTCAAGTTCTAGATTTCATCTTTCAAAGAGATTAATCATCCTCAATCGATGTAATGATCAATCAATGAAATTTTCTTCAAAAAATTTAATAAAAAATATAAGATATTTGTAAGGATCAGACAACGGGAGCAAAAAATTTCTTATCTTTTGATGAGAATGTGAAGAATTTACACCTAAAATGCAAAGAGTAATAAAAAATTTGTCAGTTTAAATTCTGTGGTCAGTATAGCAATTCATTGAAAACCAAAATTTGTAATAGCTCAAAGTAATAATCTCATTTATGTAATGGAGTGTCACATGCATTCTGATTGGGAGCTAGAATTGGAGTTTAGCTTACATTACACGTATGATTACGTAAATTATTAAGTAACGCAGAAACTTTACAAGAAAATGAAGGACTGGTTTTCTGATAAGGATCTGCCTTGATTCACTTGTAAAATTCAAAGGTTGTGATTTATCAAAGGAAGTATTATTTTGTCCCCTCTACGATTATAATTACTTTTGGATAAAATGAGTATGAATATGGTATTTCAAACTACCATATTTATACTCGAGTTAGGAATGGAAACCTGAATTACTGAAATAAAGAATACATCACATTCAAGTCTCACTTCTTCTGTTTGTTACCTAAAGTCAATGAAATATGAAAAGAGAGAAAAGTGAGGGCTCATTGTGTGTTGAATTAGTTAGAGATTTGATTCCTAAATTTAAAAGTGTGAAGTACAATTTATATATATTAATGTCATCAAATATATTAAAACTAAACACAATGTGAATGTACCATAGTGTATATAGTAATGTACAAAATGAATGTGCTAATTGATAATAATCATAATAACTATACAAAGGTATTCTAACGAAAATTGTTTAAGCGTTATTTTGAATTTTGGGAAGTCTTAATGGTAAATTTATATTTGTATTAGAAAAAATGTTTAAATATTTTACAAGTGTATTACATATTAGGTTGGGGAAAAAGAAATCCATTATTTTTACGTGAACTTTATGTAACTTCTTTTGGATTCACTTTGTAAAAAGGTTTAAAACAGCTTTCATGTAGATTTTTAGGTCTTGCGCATTACGACTGCTGACATGCGGTTAACTTCGATCATTTTTTATATTTTATAGACATTTTTGACGATGCTGCATCCACATGCGAGGTGCATCTCTAACATCAAAAATACCCGAACGGAATCGACGAAACAAAAATTGTACGTAACTGGTTGGTACAGTCTTATATAGGACGATAAACACCTTTCACAATTTTAGCCACCCGGCTATCTTTTTCACCGTTACAAGAGAAAAACGAAAATGTATCGAATTTTCTGTTTGTTGTCTTCCATTTTTAAAATATTGTACTCATAACTGAACTAATCAAACAAAAAACCGCAAGAGTATATTTTAGTGTCAAATGTCACCTTTCCAACGAGCCTAAAACTGAAATTGTTTGATAGATACCTCACGAGATATCGATCACTACAGACGTCTACCGAAAAAATAATGGATTACTTTTTCCCCAATCTAATATTACATTAGAGAACATTTATTAAAACACAATCTGATGAAGTTATGTAAATTATACTGTGATACACAATAATTCAACAGGAGATGCATTGTGACTTTCTATACATGGTTTCATAATAGTTATGGCTAGCCATTCATGCGAGTTTAAATCTTTAACATTCCTTCAAATGACTTTACAAATATGGAAATTTGAGTTAACATACCTCACGCAAAAACTGGATTCCTTAAAGTTAGTTTGATTTATTAAGAAAATATATATGCATGATAAGTACATGTATTTTGATAATGTATATGTATGAACAGTTTCATACATATACTTATCAAAAACATCAATACATAATTACTTCGAAAAACTGAAAAAAAAACATTAATTTCATAGAGTAGTTTTTATATATATATATTTTTAATGCAATATTCATGTGAATTGATATTGCAACATTTTTAAACATGTTGAGATGTATACATATTTATGTTTATTTCTGCCTTTTGTGTTAATGTCACTAATTGGTATAACCTAACTTTTATTCCTAAAATATACATCTGGAAGTTTAAAATTTAAGTCTCACTTGAGCTGAAATTCTTAGCTGTGATAATTTATGACTTAATAACTTTATAAAATTTTATACATTAATCACACAAAAAAAACATAAAATATTAGAAATCATTTTTTATTCTTAATTAAATTAGTGATAATGATTTAAATCAGAAATTAAAAAAATAATTAAGGGAAAAATATAAGATAATCTGATACTTATATAAAACTGGAGTGATTTAAAAACATAATAACTGATATAGTGTTTTATTTTTCACATGAAAATTTATTAATCATTTATGAAAATCTTGTGTTTCTTTCTTATTGTGATTATACATATGGAATGCATCTAAGAAAAATATAAAGCTTATTTATTTTTAAGACAGAACTCAAGATACTCGTCTTTTAGCGTTTGATAAGTGATATTTAATCTTGTTGAATTATTTTTGTTTCGTCCATTGAGATTAGTTAATGTAAATGATACTATAGGAAGTAACATAATTTGGTCTAATCCTTCGAGTACTTATATGCAATTTTAATCGCGAATTCGCATGTTATTAATAAAAAATCCATGTTATACCTTTAGTATCATAAGCACAATACAGAAAGGTAGTAAATTAAGCTTTTTTGGGTGTAGTAATTAATTTTTATTATTTGAATTAAATAAATAAAATAATTTTAGAGGTAAGTCATTTTCAATGAATTTGAAATGTTTAGAAATATTTAATAATATAGATATCAAATAAAAGTAACACAAAATACATTCTAAATGTTTATCAATTAAAATAATTTGAAATTTATTCGAGTAAATTTTCCTATTCCTTTTATTTTTGGGCCATTGTGGCCTGGTTGGTTAAGGTGCCGTTTTCTTTACCGGGAGGTAGTGAGTTCGAATCCCGGTTAATCAAAATCCGACGTGTTCTCTAATGGTGATTGAAGAACGTAAAATATGTCATGGTAGAGTCGTGGATTATTATTATGTTTATTATTAGAGAGGAACGTAAATATGTCCATGTTCTCTTTCCAAGTTAATATACTTCTGGGAGTGTTAAGAGCTAGGCCTTGGTACTTCTCTGGCTTCCTATTTCTATTATGGTTCTGCCATCAATGAGCCAAGTCTTACTTCTACATTCATAGGAGGGTGCTCTGTTAAAAAACGGAAAAGGCTATTTCTGACTTCATTTCCCCAGTTCCTGATAGGCGATCTTGTATTCGACCAACGATTTCGAAAAGTATCATAAGTAACTACAATATTTTTTACGTGTAAATAAATTTTATTATTTTTTAAAATTAAAATTATTGAAGACGTTTACATTAGATTTTTTTTATTGAATTTCATTGAATAATAATGACGAATATTAAGTAAAACTTTGAAAATCAAATATATTTGTAAACATTAAATAAAAAGTTAAAAGAAAATTATTTTTTCTTTCAATTTAAGAATGAATTTTCTCATATAAAATTATAAAATGCAATATAAAACTTCCAAATATTTGTATTTTAAAATGGTTTCATTTCTTTATATAAATATATATAATAAGTATATTAATAGCACATTAATATTTATAAACATACATTGATTTGTTTTTTCATTTACACGAATAAGAAACTTATATTTTAATAATACGTTACGAATTAAATATTATAATATTTTTAATACATGATTCACAGTTTAATAATTTCGTCCCTTTTTTCATCAGATATATTAAACAAGAACGCACATTAGGTTGGTATATTTTCTATAAAACCATTTCAGAATTAATGTTTCAAAAATATCTAGCTCATAAAATTCTTTTTGTATAGTTTTATATAACACGTGTTAGAGGAATAGCTTATTATTCAAAATGTTATAGAAAAAACGTATTGCTCTAAGGGTTGAATAAGGTTAAAATATAATATTCCGTTTTCCGAATTTTTCGATCGAAAAAATACGTTGTATGTAATGATAAATTATCAACTAAAATCTTGTAAATTACATTCAAATTAGTTTAAATTGCTTTTAATATAATCTTTAATGTTTCTAATAATATTGATAATGTACAGTTTATTCCTTGATAACATTTGTATTCAGTTTCCTGAATTGCATAATATATATACTTTCGGTAACAATCATAACACTTATTACATTTTCTGTAGAATGATATCAGCTATTAATTTCATAATAAAGTTAGAATTTAATTATAGAAACAAATTTGAATGTATAACAGAAAAAAATTTGATTAAAATTTAATCATTAGTTGGTAATGTGTAAAACCTTAAGGATTATGAAGTTTTATTGCAAATTGAAAAACTCAATATGAAAAGGCAATAAAAAATGCTATTCGTAGTAAAAAACTATCTGGTTTGAGTAAAACTATACTTTAGGGTGCAATTTGGCAAACTTGGCGATTTATTTGGCTCCATTCCTGTTCTCGCCGATAACAGTGTTAACAGGTATGGTTGAACATTCAAAAATAACCTCAACGTCCGTTGGATTTTAAAAATTCTAAAATCTATAAACAAATCAGAGCCTCGACTGGATCTAAGCCAATTAGAATGCGATTCGGTTTTGCCCAGCTTGGTGATCAATCGCGATTACAAATTGGCGAGAATCAAAGGGGCACCCTAAAGTATAGTCTAACCCCGGTTTGATACTTAAAGTAAATTTCTTTCTAAACTCTTTAAAATATTAATGAAGCATATAAAATAAGTTATAATTTAAAAACTAAAATGATCTATCAAATTAAAGCACTCAATAAAATTGCAAATGTATCATGCTGTTATTCAGACATTCAATTAAGCATACATATTATTTTGCTAAAAATTTTAAAATTATTGGGGATTTATTTTCAGCTTTTATTTTATAAATAAACATAGTTAAACTTACAGCTAGATTTAATTTTATTAATAAAATAAATAATTTTTTTAAAAAAAATTTAAATGAATAATAATTATTTTTTTTATCTAATATCATAACATTTTCATGAAAATTTATTTATTTAATTTCCATTTTTATTACTTTAAAAAGACTAAAATAGCATTCTATAAAATATGAAAGACTTTGTATTTAGAAAATTTAAAATCCTCAATCTTTACCTTGACAATTTTTTACTCAATTAAATAGAATTTAATTGAATAGAAATCAATTAATAAAATTGAAAATTAATTAAAGCATACTTAATCGAAAGGTAAAGTATTGTTCCCATTCAACAAATTGGTTTATACCTTGTTAGCTTATGTGTTAGAATGATTTTTTTTTCAATATATTCATTGGTATTTTATTGTGATACATATGTTTCATTGGGATACATTCGGAATGTATTGGGGTACATATGAGAAAAAGATATGTTTCATCTGACAAAATGTTTCTTATAAATGTACTCTGAGAAAGTGCTTTAAACTGGAACTATAAATTTTCCTCGTTTGAATCAGATAAACTACATTTGGTAGGAAAAGAAAAATAGCATGAATCATCTTATATAATAAACATTTAATAGTAAAATGGGGAAAATGGTATAAAACGCAAAAATATTTTGGAGGAATAAGATTACAAGTCAGATAAGAATAACAGAAAAATAATTATTCGATATCGTATTCAAAGTTACTCAATCTCAGTTCATATTCAATATTAAAAGATGAAGATAAAAAATGGTAGAGAGGAATTATGTATATTCAAATTTCTTGTTTCCCTGTCTCCTGTTATATGACTAACAAAATAAATGGCCAACAAGTATTAGTCAATAAACTTTTCACAGTAAAAGCGTAACAATGTAAATTCTGTCTGATTACATAACAACATAGCCTGATTACGTAAATGGATATTATGAGAATGTAGACTGATTTTTAGCAGAATGATTGACATCTATACACAATGGATGTACCAAAAGCAATATTCAAGAAGTATTGTTAGTTATATTGTTCAATTTGTTGTTAGTTAATATTGATTTATTTGTTATTAGTTAGTATTGTTAATTGTATTGCCCTTTTGTGAAGATTGATAAATGACTATGTTTGGAAATATGTGATTTTAAATAAGTTTATGAAATTAAAGAACAAAAGTTTCTTGTTTCTGTAAAATAAAATTGAAGTTACTCAGGAATACGAAATTGCTCTTCATTTTACGAAAAGTAGTTTCAAGATGAAATAAGGGTCCTCATTAAAATTATAGTTCTAAAAAGTGTAAAATTATATACACCAATTGTAGCTTTGAGTAACATTCCTGTAAATAATAACCAACGCATAGAATAAATTATTTAATGTAATAAAATAAAAAATGCCAAAAAATTAACTAATTAATATACATAATAAATACAGTGAAAACATTAAAGATATTAAGAACATAGTCTTGAATAATTCGAAAAATTTTGTTGCATTGCAATTTTGTGAAAAAAATTAAGTCAACATTACAAGACGCTGGATGTAAATTCGCTTAAGAGATTTTAAAAGATTTAAGGATAAACTCTACCATATATATATATAAAAGTGATTTATATTGTTATGATGTTTAATATAAATTATTAATAAATCATTTTTGGTATCTGCTTTATAAATAATTTTTTTCAGGCCTCGAATGGCTAAAGGAATCAGAAACTTATATTAAAATGTGAAATAGTCAATAAACGCTTTTAATGCAAAAAATATTGATTTCTGAGTAAGCATTAATATATGTGTATATATATATATATATATATATATATATATATATATATATATGAGCGCATTTATATAATATGTAAGCATTTTTTCAAATTGTTAATGATATTTTTACTCAAAAAATAATTCAATTCTCTTATAAAAGATGATGACAAAGTCAATAACTTATGAAATAATGAAAATTTATTTTTATTTTTTTAGATGCAAATTCGGTATTTTGAAGCAGTTTTTTGTTTTTTTGGCAATTTCGGCTATAGTGAAATGTGAGAATCCTTATAGTGAAGATCTTAAAGGAGTCCTAATGTGTCTTAAGAGAGAATACACTCTTAAAGCCACTCGCACTGACAGCGAAGGAAGGCAGTGTTGGGATGTAATTCGAACAATTTCCTGTTGGGGGCGCTGCGATTCGTTTGAGGTAAGGGTTCACTTCTTAAGTTTTACCACTCTTATGAAATGCTTAAATTAATTTACTCTTTTGTTTTTGCACATGATTAGAGGAACATTGCTAACAATTTTATGAATTAATCCCTAAAATGATGAATATGAAAAAGTAGTAAATAAAGTATTGATCTCGAGTTTGCATAAAGTTTATGAAATTCTTTTATAATGCGTAAAATGACTTTTTTATTTATAATACATTATATATATGTAATTTCTAATAAAAAATGGTGTTTTTTTTAAATTCATTATAATAGCAAAATAATTTAAAAATTTTACATGTTCTTATTTATATAAATTTATATTACTTCAAATAGTAATATTCAATTATGAAATTTTTAATCCAATAATAGTTCATTTTTCCTTTTTACGTGATGTTTCTACTATTGCCATATTATAATTTTAAATTTTGGATAATTTTCGAAATGATACGTACTAAATAATAATAAATTTTGGTCCATTTTAGATACCTGATTGGCGCTTTCCCTACAAAATTTCTATTCACCCAGTCTGCATTCACGACAAGAAAATGTTGAAGCGAGTTCAGTTGCGCAACTGTGACCCAGGTGTTGACGACGAGCTACGAAATTACGAATATTACGAAGCTGAGTCGTGTTCTTGTGGAGTTTGCAATTCATCAGATACGTTTTGCGACTGGAAAGGGCGGATAACAGCTGAGCAACAGAAACAAAATAGCCATTCAAAGCACCACGGACATCACAAGCACCACGAGCAATTGTCAATGATGGAGACGCCCGAGGACATCTTACAATTTGATTAATCTGTAAAATCTGGAAATGGAAACAATGGAATAGAATTACTTAAGATAACGTATCTTCCAAGATTTCATTCATACAAAAAATTATCACTCTTAAGTCATATCTATCTCTATAAAGAGGTAGCTCAGTAATTTAAAGACTTTTTTTGTCAAGTTATGTCTTATTAAAATATGACATTCTGACAGATAATACAAGCGTGGTTCTAAATCTAGTCATTTTGTTATTTAGTTATAATCTTCAAATTTATTATTACTTCTCCTCACTATACTTGTTATGTTCATAGTATAAGATATTCAGGGAAAAGCAAAAGTATAAGCACGATAGTATGAATTCTCTTAATAAAAACATATATCACGTTTGCACATTGAACAATTTAATTTGAAAAGTTTCAGAATTTTAAGTCTAAGATATATAGTTTATAACAACTAAGCTTGAAGTTAAAATTTATTAATGAAAAAAAATGCAAATAAAGCTAAAAATATAGTGAAGTTAAAAATTGTTGTTATTACTTTTTCACAAATTATCATTAATTATAGACAAGTAGTCAGCTTTGTTTTTGCTTAATGAAAACACCAGTTAAATGTTATTAAAAACAACTAAAATATTATAACCTGTACAATATGTACTAAAGTTCACTAATGTATTTAAGAGATATTTTATTTCTAAAATTCTTGCCAGTTATTACACAATTTACATGTTATTTTGCTAACTTTGAAATTTATTTAGACAAATATAAGTACTTGTAACTTAAAAAAGGACAACTTGACTTTACTACTATTATATATTTTCAGCATAAATAGTAACTATCATACATTTCATTTAAAATTGAAACGTATAGATAATAAAACTTACATTCACGTAAATTTTATAATATTGCCTTCTTTGATGGACAATATGCTAATTTAGTTTTTGTGAAATTAGATATTAATAAAATCTGGATTAATATTTTACAGCACTGTTTTAGCAAAATTAAGTAAATTTGATTTTTTGATAGATTACTGAAAGTGTTGTTTTCCTTCTTTTTTATTGAAGTAATTTAGTTTACTTTTAAACTATAACTAATTTTTTAATATGTATTATAAAAATCTCATTTTAATGAGCAGTTATTCCATTTCTATTTATATTTCAATGGAATTCATTTTAATTAATTTTGTTAGAATAAATTTCACACACATATAATATAAATATAATATTATTCCTTTTATTTCTCAGGATCATATGCTGTTCAAATTATTTTATTTATTATTTTATACATTAATAAAAAAATAATCCAAGAAAAATCTGCTTTTTTTTGCCCACTAAGGATATCAAAACCATATTTTTGTTAAAAAGACCTCAGCATATTTATTATATAATTAGTAAATCTGAAAATAAAGGGTCGTTTTTCAAGAAAATTTAGTGTTTAATTTTTTTATGATATTTTTTTAACATTAGATTTTGTTTTTATATTATACACATGTTTCAATTTAATAGTAAATATATATTATAATTTAAAAATAAAATATATTACATAACACATTTGATGCTTTAAAAATGTGTTTATATAACTGGCATTATTCTCTTGTTTATTATAATGCAAAAGTAAATTAAAAAAATTTAATATTGAATATTTCTGTATCAAATAATGTATTATTAAAAAATTTCCTGGCACAAAAAAATATAAACTTTGTATTTTTAAGGTTAACTCATTATTTTTAAGTAGTTATATCAAGATATTAGGAAGTAAAAGTTAAAGAGTTAAATTATGAATTAAAATCTTAGAAATTCCTAACACTTCATGGTAATGAACATTAAGAAAATCTGACTGTACCCCAAACACCATAAAGTTAGTAAATCAAAATTAAATGAATTACTGTAAAGTGGCTTTTCAGTTTAACTCCAATTAATATATTATCTGTAAATATTTGTGTGATGTAATTAATGTAATTGACGCAGTATGTAAGTAATTTGATTAAAATTATTGCGCTTTTTTGTTCAGCCTTGATTATTGCTGCTTCATGCAATCATGATATTGTGTGATTTGTGATGTTATATTTGTTGGAATTTTTTTTCAAGAAACGCTAGTGTGAATGTTTTGAGGATTTCACATTATTAAAATAATTGCAATAATTTTCATATAATAAAGAATAATAAGTTCATAAATTATTAAATTAAAAGGCAATTAAAAAAACTTAAAAAAATCAATTAATGGATATGCTAGTTAATTTTAAAATAATTGATAATTTTAAAGTCTAAATAAATTTATTAGAATCAAAACTTAGCCATAATTGAATGATATATTTATAAGTGAATAACTGGGGACATAAAAATTTTATTTTTTATTTGTATATGAAATAAAACCGACAATTATATTTCTTATTTGAAAAGAATTATTTTACCTGTGAAGGTATTTATGGAAATTTCAGTGATACAAAAGAATCTAACAAATTTTCATTTAGAAGTGGATATTCATTTTTTATAATTTCCAAAAATAACTTCAATTTTAATTTTATTAATAAAAGTATATTCAATTATATTAAAATGTTACTATAGAAAATCTTTTTTCTATGTTATTTAAGAGAAATTTGATGTCGCATTTATTATTATTCAGTATTTTATATATTTTTTGTTTGTTAGTTAATGAAATTTTATCGTCTAATTCTTCACTATCAATGTATTATAAAATCATAAATTAAGACTATCTTTATATCACAAAAACGTATTTAAAGTTATAATTTTATTCATATTATATATAATTTAAGTCAAAAAAGTATAAAAAAAATATTTAAGCTCCAATTTTGTAATTTTAAAGCATTAGGCAAATATAAATGTCATTTATGATTTTAGTTATGAAGAAAAATATTAAAATGATCAACAGGATGACAAATAATCATTAAAATGTATGAATTCTATTCAATGTCAAAATGAATGTTAATAGATACTTGTGTCATTTTGATCCAAAATGTAAAATTTGTAGAACTAAATGTAAAATATATTACCACGATGAAAGGAATGCCAAACAAAGTAATTTAATTTAGAAAAAAATAAATGTGCTTTTCTGTTTATAGCATCTTGTTATTGTTATTATGAAATTATTAAATGTTATGGAAAAAAGTAATCATGTAATTCCGACATTTTCTCAATTTCATAAGACAATCATTTTAATTTCCATATTGTAAAAATACCAGTCCAGTGATGTTGAATTTTAATGTGTTAACCTGCACAAAAATCATTCGCTTTATTCACAAGCATTTTTGAAATGCACATGTATTTTAGTTTATGTTGTTAAATAAATGAGAAACATTTAAGTAGTTCACTTTTTTAAATTTGAATTAATTATGTAGAAAAATCATTTTTGAAACTAAGGTAAGCAGATAGTATATTTTAGTAATCTTCGTTAATAATTAAAATTCATGAACTCATTAACACTACTTTAAATAACTGTATATTAATTTATTTATATTGCATAATTTTATTTGATTACAACAAGTAAATATTCCCTTTTAATTATAATAATAAATATCAATGTAATTAATTTGCTAATAAAGAGCTAAATAATAGAATTACAAAATACTATTTCATAAAAGTTTAAATCAAAATAATTATAGATATTTCTTTTCAATGAAACTCAGCATTGTTAATTTATAGACAATATGTATATTTCAGAATAATTTTTGTAAAATATTTACATTAAATATTATTATGTGTATGTATATTTATATAGCAAATGTGAATTTTAATGCTTTGCACCGTGCATATTATTTCACTACAAAATGATTTCTTTCACAAGAAAATCTTTTTTACGAAACTATTATTATTAATAATTGCATTAAATTACTAATATATTCACTACTTATTTAAATTAAACATTGACGAATTCCATTATAAAATTGCATTTAGTAACTTATGACTGTTAAAAATTTAGTTAAATATATTTCTTTCATGATAAAATAAATTTAAATTGCAAAACGTTTTGAATAAAATATCAAAAAATATATATGTTTTGAAATATTTCAAAATTACAATAGCAAACAAATTCCAAAGTGAAAAATTGCAAGAATTTCAGTGAAAATTATTTTTGATGGGTGAAATTTTATTCCATTTTCAGCCTAAATTGAATATTTGATCCCCGTTTATCATTCCAAATAATTATCCTGAATTGTATCACTTATAATAAGTTGTAATAACCTATTATTTTGAAATTTAAAGATTATTATATGTAACTGATGCAAAATAACGCTTTAAAAATAATAAAAAAAATTTTTTTAGTTAATGAAAATAAGCTTATGTTTAAGAAAGTTAAAGCTATTTATTATAATTCTACTATTGTACACGAGTGTTTTTGTAAAAATAGATTCTCAACACAAAAGTCTTTTTAATTGGACCACAAACACACCATATTTATATTATTTATTACACACACATATTTAAACAATTTTAACAAGTAGTTTAATTTATAAATATTAGTTAGAGCAAAATTTTCAATTTCTTTTTATCTTTAGTAAGGCATCACAATAAATTAGATTTCATTGTATTAATTGTTTCTTTTGCTTTGTGAATTCATTTATATAACAATACATAATATTGTATAATATTTTATTACATATATGCATACAGAATAAATATCTATATATGTGTATGTATACTACGTATACACACATACATACATAGAAAGGTTATTCCAAAATTAGGGCAAGATTTAAATATAAAAAACACACGTTTTTATTTAAAGTGTAATTCCTTGATGGATCGTAAACTAAGCAGGATAAGGTTATGCATATTATAACGCATATGGTGTAGGGCCTCCACGACTTTTTTGTACATGCGTACTCTCTTGTCAAAATTTTTCAGAACCACATTTGATAACAAAATATATAACACTATCATATTACACATACACTTTGATACTTTTTCTTATTCTTAAATTTTGGAAATTTTTTCAAATTTTCTTATCAAAAAGTACTATTTTCAAAATAAAAAAAATAATAAAGGCTTATCTAATTACCTAAATTTATAAATAATAATAAATGAAAGAAAAATAGTTTAGGCACCATTTTTTATTTATTAACACATCACTCATTTACTTAAGGATTCTTTTGGATTAAAAATATTATATAACTCACATATTGAAAGATAAATCATATATTCACATTGATTCATTTCATACGAAAAAAGTTTTAGATAGATATTGGAATCTCGTATTAAGCCTAATATGATAGAAACTATTTTATAAACTTTCAAACAGATGTTTTAAGGGTAATATTAATAAATATCGATTACTTAGGATATACCAATGAATCATAAATCAATTTATTTCCATACATATCCCACAGAAGTTGAAAGTGGCTCCCAACGTGGGTCTCGAACCCATGACGCCGAGGTTAAAAGTCTCGTGCTCTACCGACTGAGCTAGCCGGGTGTATGAGGAATCATCTACACCATGGCTAGCATTTTCAAAATCCTCTTTTTTTATTTAACAAGATCTATATTCCATGGAGAGAAAATAACACACACACTATATAATATAAAAACAAACATAACCTAAGAATAAAATAATTCTTAAAGACATCTTCGAGCAGCAGCAGCTTCTCTAGTGTTCGAGCTTATAGCATTATTTGTCAGTTCGTTTTGACCGTTAGAAGGCATTGCTCTGTAACACACACACACACACACACACACACACACACACACACACACACACA
>JAPDSC010091619.1:0-14084 GCA_026290005.1 Latrodectus geometricus | reverse complement strand
ATATATATATATATATATATATATATATATATATATATATATATATATATATATATATATATATATATCTGTGTGTGTGCGTATGCAAATGATTGTATTGTATGCACTCGGAAACTCGACTGCAAATGCTCAATTTGATTCACTTTATGATTGAGAAGTTAACGTACGTTCACTTGAATAGTCTTCAACAAATGTGAAGTCTCAAGCGAGTTTTCTCGTTTGTTAGAATCTTAAAAAAATGTATCGAACGAGTGTAAAGAATCACAACCTTCAGAACAATGTAGGACACCGTTATGCCACTACCTGTTATATATCTATATTGCAAGCAAACCTGTTTCACGATATCAACCAAAAGTATGATCCATAATTATGGATGCTTATCATGACCATTGAATCACTTCTCATTTGCCAAAAGGTTTTAGAACTGCACCGGATATCTTCATCATCTCCTTTTAAAGAATTTTTCCCTCATTTTTCTGGAAACAGATGATCATGCAAGAAGTGTCTCGTTTGTTTAGTGATTTTTTGGGAGCACTATAGTTTACTTTTAATTCAGTGATGAAATAATTTTCTCGTGCAGCCTGGTATCGATGCGTGCAGGTGTACAATGAATGACTCTCGGAGTTCCCGATAGCAAGGCGTTCAATACTACTTATTTTCTACTGTTTAGCAGGCCGTCTATTAAATCGATAGCTTTTACTTACTTCAGTAGACACTTGCAAGTACTTGATCTTTCGGATTTTTTTTTTCTTTTAAACTGCTATACGCTTTTTCCGCACATGAATGACGACAAATAAGATGCTGTAATATAATGCCCGTCTATAAATATTTCTACTTTTCAGCACTACAAGGGTTAGAAATGGTGATGCCTCATTGTAATTTAAAAGAAGTGGGCCAAGCAGAAGACCCAAGACTTGGCCTACCGACTCCAAAAGTTTCACTTCGGATTGAAGATATTATTATAATGAGATATATTTTAAAAGCCACAGTCACCATGACCAAAGACGAAGGATTGTTGTTTGGGTTGGAATTCGAACAAACAACTTTTCAATAGCAATAGCGAACGCCGTAACCAACAACGCCTTCACGGCCTTAAAGTTGAATATAGTTCCAGCATATTTAATAGCCACAGGACCAAACATCAGCCAATTCGAGGTAGGAGTTCTGGAAGACATGAGACTAAGTTATGCCTCATGACGTTCTGAAATATTTGTATTTATTTCTTAATGATTTCTATTGGGGTGTGTTATTTGAGATAAAGATTTTATTCTTAGTAGTCTTAAGGAAAGCAATAAGCATTTCTGAATAAATTTTATGTTTCCAAGAAAGTTGCTATGGTTGCACTCTTATATAGGGCGTTCTTATCATTATCAGAAGACAGTGAACTCGAATCCCTACACAACCGAAGATCCACCGTATTCACTTATGGTGACTGATTCACATAAATTCGATTGTGGTTGTAATGTTCTCCATATAAAATGATATTAGTATACCCTGCGAAATCATGTGGTTTTTCCGTTTTGTCCCTACTACCTAAATTACAAATATCCATTTTCAGGGTCATGACACTATGCCAATTATATGCCAAATTGTATAAAAAAAAAGTGGTATTCTCTCTTTTATGTTGAAAGTAAAAATTCCAGTACCCAAGGATTTCAAACAACAAAATTCTTCCCCAAAAATAATTTCAGGTAATTTTGATTGTTTTTAGGCTTATAAGAATCTCTTAAAGTGTTCAATAAAGCTTTACAGAGAAGAAAAATTAAGGAGTCAAATGTAACCTATAATCCATTCCTATTCACATGTACAAAATCATTAAGTAGAAGCTGCAAAAGAAAGATGTTTTTCGTGGGATAATTATTATCATTATCAAAGCAATACATTTACTTAAATAAAAATAAGGAGCTTCACCATATAGATAAGTATATTAGATTGAGAGAACATGCAAAAAAATAAATAAAGCAATTAGAGCCAAGTGGGTACTTTTTAAAAATGTGTACTTTATCGATTTAGGGCCATAAACTTATTCTTAGTGCGTAAAGTGGCACAAAATGCGATAAAACTATGTTCTTCGCTGAGAGAAAATGTTAATTTTCCACCTAACCTCGTTCATAAAATTGCCCAGAAATAGCATTATTATTCTCTTAACATTTTCCAGATAAAGAAATTGTGCGTAAGCGGTAATTTATTGCCCTCATTAGTGCAATTATTGATTTTTATCGCTCTCAGTGCAGTCTTCACGCGTTGATGTCTCTCTCTGTCTCGCGGCCTAGCAATGACTTCAGCCGATAAAAGAATGGGTCTAATCACCATTTGTGTGCAGTGGTATTAAACATTATTTTTCAAGGAAAAGTAATTTAAAATAACATTGGGGTCCAGATAATGAATGGAGGCTGAGTGTTTGGGAATATCTTACGCATTTAAATTAATTATTGATATAAATTTAATTGTGGGCACAATTACTATTATATGTTAAATGAGATAAATTTGACAAATTGGTGGCAATCAAATGAAAAGTTACCTTTTAATTTAAATACATGCTATTTATATGAGAAGAAGTAAAAATGGTGTATCCTGAAACTTAATTATCCGATTTTATCAGTTCCAGTCATCAAATAATACTTGCACATTATTTTACTTCTTTTTTCTATTATTAAATAGAATTTTATAATTATTTTTATTTATAATTATATAAATAATTATTCAAAAATATTTTGTTTTAAATGCTTGAAAAAATTTGCCAAAAATATATGTAATATTTTTAAACATTATTTATAGGATTTTTTTTAAATCGCATATAAAATCAAAGATTACTTAATCACTATTTTAAATTTTATATGTGTTATTAAGTAAATTCTTATATTTTTATTTTGCTTACAAGATAACATTAATTTTACATGAAATATTAGTTGAAATGATTGACGTAATAGTGTGTTAAATTCTATTACGATGTGAATTTTATGAATAATTTTACGTTTTGAGCACTTTAACGAGGAGATTAGGGAAAAATTAAAAGCTTTTGAAGCTCCATTTTTATTAGAAAAATTTTGTATATTTTTTAAAAATTTATCTTTTATATATTAAACACCCTTAAATACTATTTCATTAAAATGAGTTTGGAAAAAAAATTGAAGCACTCTTGTGTTTCTCCTAAGCTTAGTACACAAACTGTCACAACAACTTGTGTGGTATTACGTTCAGTTATCAGAAGAAAATATAGAAACGATTTTAGATCTTTTCTTAATTATTACTGAAAGTTTTTCAAGTAATAAATAGTAAAGAGCAATGCAATAAATGGAGTCTATTTCAACAAAAATCCAGGTATATAATATAAAAAAAGAAATTACATATTTTTTTATGATGCCCGCAGTGGCTGGTTAGGAGCAGCTGAGGCAAGTGAAATGTTTCGCGGTTAATGTCATCCACGTGAAATGATATATTTAGGGGTGAAAGACAAGATCTTAGTTCTTCTACTTCGACCCTGCTTCTAATTGACGAAAATCTGCCCATTTTTTCCCACGAGGTGTCTCTCTGCATAGATTACCATCACTTCGGACCTAAGTAAAATAAATAGGTGAAATGTTCTAAAGTAGTTTGGCATTAGAAGATAAAAAAAATTTTAAATTTACTGAAATGTATTTTTAAAGTATTTTTGGAAGTTTCTTTAAAGTCATCTTTTCTTTTATATCAATCGATCCAAAACAAATGTCTGTGAAATTAGCAATCCAAAATTAGAAATCTTGAATGCATAAAAGTACAAACCCTAAGATCAAATATAGAACATTTGTATTAGTTTGGGGAAAAAGAAATCCATTATTTTTACGTGAACTTTTTGTAACTTCTTTCAGATTTGATTAGTAAAAAGGTTTAAAACAGTTTTCATGTAGATTTTTAGGTCTTGTGCGAAGCTACGACTGCTGACATGCGGTCAAGTTTGATAATATTTGATATTTTATAGACATTCTCGACGATGTTGCATCCATGCGAGGAGCATCTTTAGCATCAAGAATACCCAAACGAAATCGACGAAGCCAAAATTGTACGTAACTGGTTATTACAGTCTTATATAGGACGATAAACACCTTTCACAATTTTAGCCACCTGGTTAGCATTTTCGCCATTATAAAAGAAAAACTAAAATGTATCGAATTTTCTGTTTGTTGTTGTTTATTTTTAAAAGCTTGTACTCATAACTGAATTAATCAAACAAAAAACCGCAAGAGAATATTTTAGTGTCAAATGTCACTTTTCCAATGAGCATAAATTTGAAATTGTTTGATAGATACCTCACGTGATAGCTATCAGTACAGACTTCAACCGAAAAAATTTCTTTGATTGAAAAAATGGATTACTTTTTCCCCAAACTAATATTTGGAATAACATTAACAATTATTCAGCAACATAAAAAATTATAATTTCAACAAATTTATTTAATTTTAAACTTTTTATTTTATAAAATTTAAAACACAAGTGACAAAATTATGTTTTACAAAAAATGTATGTTTAAAACTATGAAATGCCAAATTTTAAATTTTTCAAATTTTACAGACGTGGTTTTTCTCAAGACAATATTACAAATTTACCCAATTTATACACATACTCCTACATAATTACCACTTTTGTTATATGACCCGTTACAACTTTGTGAAATTTAGTATTGTCCTTCTTTTACGTAATGTAACTTCAAATTTTATTTTAATCTTATCTATACACTTCCAATTATTTTAGAACATTTAGTTGAATTTTATAGATATATGGTTGATATATTTTTCTACTTATAATTTTACTCCTTCTGCCCGCTTACAATCAAACTCCAATGGAGTTAGGTACAGGGAAGTTCGCTGGTTTCTACATCCACACTATAAATGGTAGAAACTGTGGTGGCATGGTTAATGAAGGCGTCTTTTTCTTGTGAGAAAGACGCCTTCATTAACCATCCGAAGATAGTGGATTCAAATTTCGCCTTAATCAAAGATCCATTGTATTTATTAAAGGTGGCTGAGGTACTCTTTTAATAGGTCGGGGTTTCCAAGCGAAATAATACCTCTAGGCCTGGTGGATAAAGTGTTGAGGGATCTTCTGTTTGGTTCCTCCTTTAAAATTATGCAGACTCACACACTATCCATTAAACGATAAGGACTGACACTGTGCTAGGTACTCATGCAACAACACCGTAAATTATTTTGAACATTTCTAATCCAATAACATGATCCTTAGTGATGCTACAACTTATGATAGTCAGAGTACTTCTGAATTAAGTGTTTCTTCTCAGATCGATTAACAGCGAACTCTTTCTACTAACTCCATTTTTTGTTTTGAAAATCAAACAATCTTTCTTCACTGTACCTGTCAATTGAAGAGATCATGCCTTTCTCTATTGCCTGTGCTTCTCATCTTAAACTAGAGGATTTGTTTCAATATTTAACTATTACTGCACATGTAACATACCCAAGCTAATTGAAATCTAGGTCTTCAGACGTTTACTGTAATTTGATTGTATGACTTCTTCAAATATATAATTTCAGTCTCTTGAACTTTACAAAGACTTTTTGGAAGACCCTGCCTTAATAAAGCAGAAATATTTTTCTTCTTCATAATCAAAGACCATATCTCTGAAGAATAAATCAGAATAGATTGGATAAAGATAACAAATGAAATTGCTTTAAATCAATTTCATTTGTTTTATAGACGGAAATTTAAAAATGCTTAAATCCAATAGAAAGTTTTATTAGCCATAATGCTTATCTCTTTATTATTTTTGTAGCATATCAATCTCAAATAAATGAGTTTTGCAAATGTTTTACATTCCCCCCCCCCGAATTAAGTTATTATTTCGGTGTAAATATACAACTTATGTACGTACGTGCAACCAAACCAACTACTCTGAGAAAAAATACTTTTTCAGTTCTTGCTATTTATGGTGTTGTTGATTGCCTGTGTAGTGACATCTGTGTTGTTATTTAAAAACACTCTTATATTTGTATCAAAACATATTTTTCGACTTCTATCTTAAAGCCATTAATATGTATGAAATGATATTAAATGTCTCTGAAACTTTTTTCTAAAACCGTTTTCACATATCATTATATTACTAAAATAGAGGCCTCGGTTGCCCGTTGAGTGATATAATGAAATTTCAGTGATATAAATGCAGGGGGTTCGTTTTCATTATCAGAAGGTAGTGAGTTAAAATCCATATCCAACCGAAGATACGTCGTATTCACTCATGGTGGCTGGAAGACGTTAAATAGATCATGGTTGCAATATCCTCCATGCGAAATGATATCTCTAAGGATGTAGGCAAAGTATGGGAAGTTTCTGCTTCATGCTTGCTTTTAAATGACGAGGAGCATCACTCTGTAAAGTTGTGATCAATTTGATCCCCTACAGAGCTGAAAGAAGTGGTCCAATAAAAGCTAGGCATCGGAAATAGATATTATTAAAAATTTATTCTCTTTAATAATATCTATTTAAAAGTGACATCTAATCTCAACATATAAAAATGCACACACCAGAATCCCACTCATGTTTTGAAATTTGTTTCTTTTATTACATTTAAGCTCGCTTCTTATATTTTTATTTTTAGAATAAACAAATTTTAAACTTATGATTAAGAAATTATAGGAATTAAAAATAAATTTTATAATTCCTTACAACATTAATGAAGATTTAAATTAATAAATTTAAAAATTAATGATACGTACAATAAATGGAACATTTGCTGTATAAATTTTTAAGAAAAATGTTAAGTGGAAGTCAAGTAATTACATTATTTAGAATAATAGGAATATATGTAATTTTATGTTTATAATGATGCTCTCACACACACACACACATGTTTATCAATTTTCCATTGCTAAAATGAGTTTATTAACTTTCGACTAATACTTCAAATGTAGCAAAACTATCAATACTTACTTTGTGGCCTATTTTAAAATCTTATTTTAGTTCACCATTTGGTGAAAATAGAAGCAAATAGCGACAAACATTTTTTCGCCAACCGAAACTAAATGATTTTCAATACCTTGATTACGAATATTTTTTTTATTAATGCACTATAACTATGCTGTAAGCAAAACTACCAGAATTTTAATTTTACTCAATTTATGAGTATATACATTATATCAAATAATAAAACATAAAAGAAAAACAATGAAGTATATCATTGCCAAACCATTCAAATATACATCGTTTTTATAACGTTTATTTTCAATTATTACAGCAATATAGCTTTATCAATAACGTGAAAAACACCTTTTTTGAATTTCTTTATGAGGATTTCTTTTTTTCATTTTCTATAACACTTACTTAAACCACACGCATACTAATACAAACACATCTTAACTTTACATCCTAGTTTCAAATTCAAAATTAATAATTTAAACAATAAAGTACTTACTTTATTTTTATCGTTTTCTTAATGCCATTCCATTCAAATCTATTCATAGAATCTTTTCACTTATTTAAACTCATATTTTTAAAAATTATACATCTTTTCTTATAATATTTTAAAAACAAAACATAACGTAATATTTAAATACTGCATTGAATTTTATTTTAAGAAATCGTTTCAAATAAAAATCGTTTTCTTGTTATATTACGCTTGAAAAGAAAATATTTTTTCTATTTTACATTTCTAATTAATTACTATTTTTTAAAATTTTTGACTCATAAATATAAGGTTGTTACTTTTTTTAATGACGTTTTAAAAAAATTATTTGAACAGACTTAAAATTTTTCCCCCAAAGACATCATTTCAACTAATTTTAATAAAATTTTTTTTTCTTCTGCGTATTCATTTTATAAATACTTCCTGGTTTTGGTTGTCATAGAATCGCAACCAATATAAACACCCTGTTCGAAGTTACATTTAGGAATCTAGTTTGGCGTTGGAATCTGCTGATTTGGCATCTCATTTCACTTTTTACGGCTCCAAATAGGATTCAACCGTAACATATTTATGATATTGGCTTAATTCTGAGTATCCTCAATTAATTTGTTAAATCCATTTTTTATTTTCTATCTTGATTCAATAGCAACACTGTGTTGGCTGGGAATCCATTTGTTGGTGTAAAAAATATAAAGATTAAAAAATAGCATGAATTGTATAAACAAATTTTAGAATATGTTTTTAATTAACTAAATGAACGAAATGTTGCTAATTATTCCTATGAGGTATATGTTACTTTAAATTCATTTTTTATTTTTACTCTTAATCTAAAAAAATGCTCACATAAATTAATGAATCACTTGAGTCATTCAAAAAATATATTTGTAATATTATTGCCAAGTAATTAGCTTCTTTTAGGAATGTTTTAATTACTATTAAACTCTTGAAAGTTATAAAAACATTCCAAGAGATATTTTAATGTCCCAAAGTTCTTTGATGCAGTCCACTTCATTTTGAAACATTTTAATTCATTCAGAAGTAGATTATTCAAAAGGAATTCATTTTTCTGAATTTTGATCCCACAAGATATTATTTTGAAAATAGTTATGAAAAGAAGAAAAATGATGAAAAGAATGAAGTTTTCAAGAAACTTAATTTTGTGTGGTTGCAAAGATGATTAGATGAACTTCTTCCGATCCACTTGGGAATAAATTAAAGAATTAAGTAGCAAAAAACTAAAAAAAAATGATTCTACCTCTTTATTACTTTTTTTTATCTTTTTGTGTACGAACGAAAGTATTTCTAATTTAATAAGAATTACAGTTTCAAAAAGTTTATACTTTACGATTTATATCATACTTTATTCTTTTATTTCTTGAAGATATTAAAAATTGTACTTATTCAAATGAGTGCCTTATTGATCATTGCATATTATAATGAAATTAAGATTTTATACTAAATCTTTGTTACTAATAATTTATCAGGGCACGTGAATATAAATATTTTTAAAATTTATTCGCAATTTTTATTTAAATATGTGGATAATGAAATGAATATTTAATTCTTTTGTATTTTGAAATGAATGTTCAAATATTTGAATAACGAAACACATACATAATACTTTGATATTTTAGAATGATATTTAATTATTTATGTAAATATATAATTAAACTTATTTAATTAATTTATATTTTGGAATAATCATTAATTAAATCTTTGAATAATAATGAATTATTCCATATTTCGGAATGATCATTAACGTGAAAATCAAATGAATCTTAAGATAATTGCAATTATACGCTTACAAATGTATCAGAGTATATATTGTCAGAGAATTTATCATTTCATTTGAATAGTTTTATGTACATCGTATTGAAATTTTGAATTAAGATTGTCTCGTAATTTATATATTATATTTATGTTCAGCTTTGATTTTAAACTAAAAAAAAAGTGTTCACATTAATGTAAAGGAAAAAATAATAATTGCGCATTAATTATAATATTCACACATTAAACAAATATCAATTTTAAGAATGGTTTTACATATTTAACAGGTATTTGATTTCATTTCCAAAGTCTGCAATTTTTCGGCTGTTGTTTGATATACAAGGAGATATAAATATTTGAATTATAATGTCTACCGTAGATATACTATATGTCCTAACTTCTTTTATTCTTGATCTTGAGTTTATAAAATCAGCCATGTTGGTGATATAAGCAGAGGCTCAGGGGAACTTTTTGGCCTATCGGAAATATTCACACCTTGAATATTTTGCTGCATGTAGGCTCACCTAGACCTAGTTTCAGGAAATCACTCTTCCGAACACTCCCGGGTTTGATAATAGTTATTCTTGTTAAACTGAGATGGGTGCTTGTTTTTTGTATGCATGTAATTTGGTAAGTTTTCTAGGTCTCTTCTCTGGTTACACGTGAATTTGCATCCTGACACTGAAAAGTTCTCTCAGAAAGCAATGGATGCTAAAAACCTTAACAATGACCTTTGATCATTAGGCTGTTCATTACCCGATGTCAAAAATTTACCTTAGGTTGAGCAGTTTGTGCATTCGAATTCCAACTGCAGCATGGGTGCTTGCAGTAGTTTGGAATCTACTTTAAACTGTGGGTCCCTTGTGTAATTAACCGTAGTGCACAAAAAATTACTGTTGGATGACAAAAAAAAGGAGCTTATATACATAATTTAACTTGTTACTGTTAAAGTATATAATTCTGTTATTTCATTGAATAAGTGGACATTTCATGAAATTACAAGTCAAAATTTGTAATACATGAAAAATTTTATACTTTATCAAGTTATTCTACGAAACAATTAATTATTCAGTGAAATAACTAGTGGTAGATCATTAAAAATTTAAATTAACAATATCAAAGTTATTATGAATTAATTGATCGTGCTTTGCTAAAATTTTTTGTAAAGTATCATTATCTCTAATGCGAATGATTAGTTGATAAATAAAAAAGTAGATAAATTAATTTATTAATCATCATGATACTACAAAGTAGCTATAAGCAGTTTAAAACTGATTCATCTAGTTTTTTTCACATCTAAAACGGATTCAAAAAATTTTTGAGTGCCGTATTTAGTATTTTAATCATAAAGTAATCGTTATACCATAGAAAAATACCTAGTTATTTCCTAAAAAAAAAAAATCTCAGATGTATAGAAAACCGTAGAAGTGGACACAATTTTATATTCTGTAACTGACTTCTCTGGTTATTTCCTGAATTACCAAGTTCTTCTACGAAGTAACAGATTTCGCACTTTAACGGTATAAAAGACTAATATTAATCAATCCATAAAATTAAAGCTAGGCTGATTTTTTTCAACTGATTGAGGCTTGTGCATTGGGAACTCATGTGAGGAAATTGGTGAAATGAATAAATTTAAATTTTCATTTACACTTCAATGAGATTGATGAGGTCGTTAACTAGGTTATTACGGAGATAAATTAGATTCCAGATTTGCCTTTCGAAAAAATTTTACAGGAAAAAAATTGCAGTAACCGTTAGAGACTCTTCTTTGTCGAGTCGAATAATATTGACTTTCTGCACCCCCCATCTTTTTCCCTGCTGGAATAATATTTCCCTAAAATGTGCTCCAACAAAGCCACTTTATTACTTTGGGTAAATTTACTGAGTGGGAAAAAAAGTTCTTTTCTTGTCGTCGATCCTTTGTTGAATCTGTTTATTCTAAAGAAGTGGGAAAAAAAAAAGAAGAGATGTACGAGATGCGGAGAAAAAGAAAAATGTACGCGGAGAATTTCTATTAAGAATTCCATTGGAGAAAGGCTTCCAAGAAAGGAACTTTTAAGGAGCATTTTACATATTATTGGAAATACGGTTGCTTATCCCTATTTCTGAAGTCTGTAAAAATGCATTTGCTTTTGTTTCTGTCTGTGTAAATAAAACTCTCATTTCGCGTGCTTGCAGAAATCTTGTCCGAGGTTGATGAAGGAACGATATGACGGAAATGAATAAAATTTACATTAGAGAGCATTGTTTCCTGTTATTTTAAACATAGGATATTCTTCCTTTCCAAATTTTAATTACATTCTTTTCTTTAATTAAAATTTAATCTATTTGTTAATTAAAATTAAGATGTGCTTCTTTGCTGTAAATGTTAAATATGTGGCCTCATTAAGAAAGTCATGACACCGGAGAGTATAGATGCTGATTGACGTCTGTGGTCAAATGTTGCAGCTGATTGATTTTTAGACATTACAATCCCATTACATCGAATAAGAAACTTTGCTTGGTGGAAATTAAAATTTCCTGTCCCTACTTTGATTTGCCCTGCTGTGTGCGTGCTTTAATGACTTTAGATGCCGTATTTCTAGGAACGCCTAGAAGTTGGGAGATTGAAGCGAAGAAAACTTGCTGCAGATAGAGAGGCTTGTAAAACTTAACCTCATTAAAAATTTGAAAAGTCCGACATTACGTTTTTGATAAAAATGTGTGGCTTGCAGAATTTTATGTTAAAGCTATCACATGCCAGCAGAATTCACAAATTTCTTTTTACGAATACTGATGGCTATTATTATATTTTAATGTTTACGAATGACATTTAAAACACCTCGTGTATTCACACATACTTCCGTAGAATAACTTGATATTCTTGTATTCACAATGATTTGGAACACTGTGAAAGACCTTTTGAATTAGATATGTAATAACATCTTCATTATTGACAATTTTCAGGAGTATTCAACCCCTCATTCAATTTGCTTTTGGATACTTGTATGAAAAGTACATACGAAAAGTATTTTGTATAAATCTATGAAAAAAATAAATATTGCTGAAAAGAAAAGAAAACAGACACATTTTTCTACGAATGCTTTCAAAACTTTTCTACCGGATATAACAGTAGACTAATTTAATTGAAGTATATTTCAAATGAATGATGAAGTACGTTTTTTGTATTCTTTTTCCCTTTCATAATTGAAATTCACACTTTTCTTGTGTAAATTTCATCAATCAAAAAATAGTAAATGAAATCTCATTTTTGATTAATTGAATAAATTAGAGTGAAATGTCTTAACGTTTAATAAATATTAATAAAGTGCAATAATTCAATTATTTATCACACAAAGATTAAAGCAAGTCTAAAAGCAATAAAGCGTTCATTGTAAAAACATTAATTTGAAAATAATGTAAACTATTGGAAATTTTATTATTCCACATGTTTTCCTAACTGCAGATTTCAATATTTATATATTTCATGTAAAAATTGTGGTCTAGGAAAAATATGTTTTTATTATTTAATCAGCTTCATTTAAAATTCTATTTTGGGAACCAGCAAATTAAATCTTATGCACATATCAAATTGAATCATTTAAGGTGTCGTGTGCTTGAAAGATTCTTCTATTCACGAATTTATTAAATATTTAATTCTGAAACTATACTTCATCATTGATACAATGATCAATGGCGTATTAGAAAAAGAGAAATAAAATTTCTGTAGTTAACAAAATATTATTCTATAGATGCCTTATTTTAACTGCAATAGTTAATCAAAAATTGAAAAAATAAAAATTATTTTTTTTAAACCATTTCAGAGTGTAAGAAAAAAGAAAAAAGTGTAAGAAGAAGTATGGAACGATTCCATACATTTTCTCACTTGTATAGGTTATATATTTAAAACAATTGTAAAGCAGATTAATAATTCCGTTTCTAAACAAGTAGAATTCAATAAAGCTATTCATGGTAGCATAAGATATTTAATAATAACTTCAGGCAGCCTTAATTACAGTTTAATTGAAATTAATGCTGCCTGAAGTTAAATGCCCGAAGAAAATCAAAACTTCGAAATGAATTACATTTGTCTTACGTTAGCCAGACTAAAATAACAAGCCATCCTCCACTAAATGCAGAAATTTTTAAAACAAACACAGCTTTATGCATGAATAATGAGGATATTATTTACGTGAGTGCAATAAATTTCAGAATTCTGTATTATTTCAGTTCTGTGTCATATTTGATATTGTTACGAAAACTGTGACTAATATAAATATTTGAATCAACGTTTTACATTTCTGTCCAAATATTTATTATTTTGAGTTCGTATCAATAAATTTCTAAAATTATTGTCTAAACATGTTTATTCTACGAAAATAAGTCTATTCAGGCCGAAATGCATTTATAAAATATAAGTTAACTTTACAACATTAGGCGATCATTTTTGCGATTTTGAAATCTTTGACGACATTTTTGGCTCTAAAACATAGTTCAATATTCTCGAAGTTTCGAGGTAATGCATCCAATAGGAGCCGAATTATCATAGATTTATTATAGGAATGTTCTAGAAACCTCCAAAAAGGAAAGCTCAAGAAACTTCCGAAGATGTATAAATATCAGTCTCCGCCAATCGGAGACTCGCTTGAAAGTTTGTAGACATTTGAGTCTTCAGCTGTGGAAGTTACTATTTAGTTTCTACATCTTAGAAACCATATAGCTTTTTGAGTATGTGTAAAAGTTTCAAGCGGAAGTTATTGTTATAAATTTGTGATTGCTCTAGCTTTAAATAAATTGTTTATTTCGAAGAAAACTAATCTTTCATTTTTGTATCATCATATCCTTGTTATTAAGAAAGGAAAATAATGATAATTTACCGAATTTCAATTAATGACATACTTTGAATGATGTATTATTTAAAAAAAAACTAACATAAATCATAATA